>PVKU01001882.1:0-263116 GCA_004027475.1 Anoura caudifer | reverse complement strand
ATCTTAATTGCCCGTGGAAGACTGACCCCTCAGGTTCGAGAAAGTGAGACTTTGGAAGTGTTTTGCCAGTCTCGAGAACCTTCTGTTTGCTCTGTAACAAGATGGGTATGAGAGTTATCAGGTTGATCGCTACGTTATATAATGTCTAATCACTGGGGTATACACCTGAAACTAATATAATATAGTACTCAACTGTAATTGAAAAACAAAAATAATTTAAATAAAGAAAAACAAAAAATTGCTTAAATAAACAAAACAAATTTAGTGTAAGGTTATTGGACAGACTGAGTTGGTAGGACAGCTGGTATCTAGACTCAAAAATGGACAGGAACCAACAGGCTCCAGTTACAGTAAAAGAATTACAGCTCAGCAACAGTCTGCTGCCATGGGACAGGGCCTGGCCCTGAGCGGGTCTGCCTACAGCTGGCTGTAGTGTGCGGGTTTGTGTCTTCCTGTAGGAAAGATTTCACAACACAGGTCCAGGTGAATTAAGAGGATACAGGTATTAAGCCTTGGAGAGTGAAACAAGGAAGGATTTAGCCTAGAAGAAGCAACAGGAGAGCCTGGGCTGGGCTGCCTTGGCTCACTGGGAAGTCAGAGAGGAGGCTTTGCAGACAGGTTCAGGGGATCAGCCCAGGACAAGCTGCCAGATGCCCATTGCTGTAGAGTTTAGGAGACATGCGCCTGTGGGGAAAGAAGAGGAGGGATGTGGAGGAAAAAGGAAATGGTGCAGGTTCAATAGAATATTCATCAGTTCTCCAGGGGTGCCCTTTCGGGGTTATGATCTCCACTCATTGGTCAATGGCAGGGCAGGGGTCTGTAGTCATTGCATTTGGTCCTGGTGTTGCCCACCTGGTTTTGCTGCTTTTCTGGGTCTGGCGCTGACATACAACTGAGACCTAGATTTATCTCCAGAGAGGAAAGGTGGGAGAGGAAAGGCTACCCTGAGGGTGAGATTCTTGTCTTCCCATTTTGCCCCCTGCCAAGCACCCAGGCCTTCCACCCTGGTGGCGATCTGTACGTGGTTGTAAATTGCTCAGCCATTGTGTTCTGATGTCTGTCTCAATTTCCCTATTCCATTTGCCCGGGAGTTTTCCTAGCTTCTCTCTGCCCTGTCTCACTTGTGCAACTCTGCGGGACTCCATGTTCCTGGGTGCTGGCTGCCATGAGGCAGCACCTCAGGCTGTCCCCTGACCCTCACCTCACACGTCATGTCCGATCGGCCAAAACCGGCCTGATTCCACCTCACTTTCCCCTACCCAAGTGCGCAAGCTACTAGAGGACGGAGTATTTTCCATCCTTCAAGTTTAATTATGGGTGGCAGGGCCTTCTTCTTTTTGGGTTCTTTATGTAGGAGCTTTTACTGGTATATTTTTACAAAATCATTATCATTGGTAAAAATGAGAGCTAGGATAAAAACTACATGTTATTTTCAGAGAGTTGAAGATTGACTTGCGCATGTAATGATGGATTGCTGAAGTTATTCACCGTTTGAGCCCCTTCGTGGATTTTTTTCCCTTTGGTAGGTTAACAAAGTTAGAAGCTGTATGATAGGAACAAATGGTATTTTAAACTATATTTTAAAAAGTATAAAAGTTTTCAAATTTCACAAGGACATTACAAAGATACTGTCTTGTACTCTAATTTTTATTTAAATGTTTGGTATGTATTTATCCATTCTCTTTGAAGTGACTGTATATTCTTTGAGAGCTTAAGGGAGGCTGTAGCTTATATTATTTTCTTAGTCCCCACAGACCTTAAGTGTTCTGTGAATAAGTAGCCAGTTAATGAATGAGTCACCAGCTGGCTGGCTGACTACCTGAATATACACATGCACTGTGCATCGCTTTTCCAGTAGTAGATTTGTTCTAAACTGCAGTCACACTCGCTTGCTGGTCAGCATGGTGAGAGCCTCTGGCGTGAGGCAGAGCCTGTGGCTGTAGAACATGCTGTGCGTTACCCTGAGGTTGGGATTCTGTACTGTGTGGCTACACCAAGTACTTGTTCCTTTGCCTCAGCCTGAGTCATGTTTCATGAATTCCTGCTTAGTCATGAGAGAGAGAACAAATTCTCTTCAGGCAAGGGCGGCCTGTGACCTTGGGCAAGTTCTTCACCTCAGTGAGGACTAGTTTCCTTGTTTGTATTTGTCATGGGTGAGCACAGGTAACCAGGTTCTTGGTAATCCTGAACAATGAATTGACCCAAACACACAGAGAGTTTATAGCAGAAAGAGAGAGAGCAGATTTATTAAGCGATAGTATGCTCCACAGAACATGGGAGCAGGTCAGCTCTGAGCAGAGGTTGACCCCCAGTGGCCTGAGGGATTCTATTCTTTTAGGGCGGATATTTCCTGGCTAGTGTTGGCAGGCTTTTATTGTGCATGTACAAGTAATTATATCACTTTTAAGCTACTGCACATGCAGTCTCCCATGATTTTCCTTGATTGCCCACTGGGAGAGGGAGGTCTGCAATACTAATTTATTATAATGCTATTATAATGAAGCAGTGGTCATGTAGCATCTCCTGTATAGGTGCAGTCATGATTCATCGTGATTCAGTGTTTTCCAGAAAGTGGGGGCAATTGGTCTTAGAACAGAGTCTCTGTCCTGTATTGATGTACTTTGTCCTAGTCCTGGGGCACCTCTGGATTTTCCTCATTCCTGACTATCTTCTGCCTCACCTTCCCCCTGAGAGACACAGTTCTCAAAAATATTTTTGGGGTTGTTGAATGGCCAAAATCATTCTTCTGAACTTCTGGCTTAGAAGGCACAGTAGTCCCTGCCTAGCAAGAACCACGGAACTCTCCCTATTTTCTCCAGAGGTTGAAGAGGAATTTCCGAGTCTGCCATGGATGCTATATGTTCGTCAGCTTCAACATTATCTGTAGGGATTGGTTGGAAACCTCAGAGCATCATTGTTTTGATGTGGAACTAAAGTCTAGAAGATACAACTTAACAAGTAAATGAAACACGGTCCTAAAAACATTAAGAACAGCAATATTATTAAGGAACCTGGGAGGGTTAGTAGCTACGTTAAGCTAGGGAACTAGCAGGTGTGGGTATTCCTAATTCCTTGGCCCTGTTTGTTGTATTTACATAGCCACTCTGCCTGTTCATACATTTTCCTTATGTTAGTTTTGACCATTCCAGAGCTGTTTACATAGATGCAGCAGGTTTTATTGATAACAGCACACACCCCACCTTATTCTGCTAGACAATAGTCAAGGACAAGGTGGTTATCCATGACTACACTTGCCAGTGAGTCTACTGATATTGATATTCCAGCTAGAGCATCAGAGGTACCTTTGGAGACTTCTTCTATAATCTTAGTGGGTTCCCGTAGAGTGGCCTCAGGGTAGGGAAAGCCTCCTCATGAGGCCACAGCAGCTATAGTGGCAGGAGCTGCAGCTAGTACTAGATACCTCAAGATCTTACCATTGTAAACACAGCCCAGGGTCCTGGAAGGCAGTCTCTCAGCAGGAAAAAAAAATGAGCTTTTGGTCTACTGAAGTGTACTATTGCTTAATAAATCTGCTGTCTCTCTTTCTGCTATAAACTCTGTGTTCGGTTCAATTTATGTTCATGATCACCAAGAACCTGGTTCCCTGTGCCCACCTGCGACAGCCACACCACATAGGGCAGGATTGGTAAACACAATGAAACCACAGGGTTGGGGGCAGGTAAGATTTTGGTGAGAGGCTTGAACCTGCAAACCCAGATCTACTGTGTATTTTAAGATAGAGGAATGAAAGTATTTCTAAAATGTATATATCACAGCTGTAGGAGAGCAAATGGGGATGTGGGGCATTCTTCTGTATGATTAAAATGTTACATGATTAACATTTAAAAATTTTTTCATCTCTCCTTGATGTAATCATTGAGCTACTAATGGCATTTTGTGTTTCAGGCAGTGTAGGATGTGTTTTTCCTTTCTTGTTATGTAAAGATGTATGGAACCAACTGGTAATACCAAGAATTTAAGTTAGAATTTGATACTCAAAAACACATTTTGACTGACATTTATTGCCTCATTGTTTGTAATAACAAAATGCTGTTAAGTAGCCAACAACCATATTATCTCCCCTCCACACACACATAATTGGGGAACGGTTAAATAATTTGTAGCCAATGGATACTGTGAAACACTGTGCTGTTTACAGTCTATTAGCACTAACATCCATTTCTACCCTTTTCTATGTTCCTTCCCACTTCTTTTCTCAAACTCTCTGGCTGCTGGGGCTCTGAGTGAGAATGTGCTTCCTTCCACCAAGGAGAGTCACCTGAAGGTGGAAGTAGGCTAGGGGCCTCCTGCTTTTTAATGAGCTGCAATTCATTAGTGTTTGCAGCCAGTCTTAGCGTTACAGTGTCGAGTTGTCAGCTTTGTCATTACCTACAAACAGTGTTCCGGATGTAGCAGCCAGCCTCTAGTCACCAGCTTCAGGGGGAACTGGGCAGCTGTGAGGCTGGAGCAGTGGAAACAGCAGCTGTTTGCTGACCTCTGGGTTACAGTGGTGGGCCCTCGAACTCAGTACCTGGTGTCGCGCTACTGTCTTTTCCTTGAACTCACTCTACAATTGTGTAAGTACCTAATGGCTTGCTTTAAACACTTTTCTATCTGAAATACCTAGAGTCATTTCTATTTTCTACACTGAATCCTAACAGATAAAAATACTACATGGATGGCAAAAAGGATTGAAATATATAGGAGCTATAGAAAAATATTCAAGGTATAGCACTAGAGTATAAAAATAAAAGTAGAGAATAGAATGTAAAGTATGAGGTCTGTCTGAAAAGTATCCAGCCATGTATTATGAAAAATAGAGACATTTATTGAAGAAGATAAAAGAAACATTGTACATAGGACACTGATGCCTCAGTCCCCTTCAAAGCTGTGACCTTCTCATCTGGTTCATTGATAGTGGTTTGGATCAAGTCATAAGCAAACATAGCACGATGTTCCTTCTGCTCCGGTAGCAGAAGCCACAGAATGAATTTTGCTGTGACATGTTTCATGCCAGGATCCTGGGTCAAAATCTCAGACACAGTAGTTTTTGAAATCTCCAGATCAGTTTCTAGTTCTTACACTGTCAGTCGCTAATCTTTGTTTATTGCAACCTGTATACATTCAGCTTTCTCAAGTGTTCTGGTTGCTTCAGGCCTTGCAGAATGTGGATCACTTAACAGATTCTTGACCATCTTTGAAGCATTTGTGCCACACTTTTATTTGCACGGCACTCATTGCATCACCCCCAAAAGGCTTCTGAATCATCTGAATACTTTCTGCAGAGGAATGTTCAAGCTTAACATAAAATTTGATGTAGATTCATTGCTCTACTCAGTCATTTTGAATGTGACTGCTACACAGTACACATGTTTACTCAACAGTGTCTACCACCCCCACTGACAAGTACAGTGAAGTCATCCTTGTTCACACATGTGCATTCCAGTCCACTTTTCTTGGCTGCCAGGCTACATCAATGTTGTGCAAACTCTACTTGTTATATTAACGTTGGCTGGACTTTTTCTGGACAGGCCTTGTTTATTTGCATTTGTGTAAGAATAAAGTGTATTCTTCGTAATACACATACACATGCTTGTTTATGCAGAGAAAAAAAGTGTTTCTTTCTTTTTTCAAGAAATAACTTTTTTATTCAAGAAAGTTATATAAGAAACTGAAATCAGTAATTACTTCTAGAAAACAAAAGTGGGGTCTGGGATCAGAGAGAGAGACATTTCATTTATATACCCCTTAAGCTGTTGATTTTTTTTACCATGCTTATGAAATAATTTTTTTAAATTATAAGAAAATGGCAAATTTCTGTAACAATCTGCAAAGAGAAAAAAAATCCATTAACCCATTGACCTTACATGATATCATTTGTGTGCCAGGTGGACACTCAAATTATCCAAGGGAACACTTTGTAATCTCTATGAATGTCTATCCACAGTGTTACACACCTGAAACTAGTATAAGAAAGTGTTGAATGCAAACTGTAATTTAAAGAATAATGTCATTTGTGTGCCTACATATTCTCTCTAAATCTTTGTTGATTAAATGTCTACAGTGATATATGTACACATACAACTTTAGAGTCTTTCGGTTTTGCGGTCAGGGAGTTGCTTATTATATATAACTAACATTTAGAAAGTACTTACCGTGTGTCAGGCATGTGATTAGATTTTCTTGAATCATATTTCATTGAAACTAAGATATTACTGATTGCAAGATCCATGATTATATTATGCATCATTCAGAAAGAACTTTAAAAAAATTACCTGATAAACTCTAACACAACACACAGGTTTTTTCCCCTCAGTTGAACCACATGTCTCTGGAAGTTAAGCATTCTCTATCCAAAGGCAACAGGACATTCGGACACACTGCTGCTCGACCCTTTAATGATGGCTCTACAAAAGGTGAAAATTGATCACACCGGTCTCTCATTACTTGGAAATTTCTGTCACCTTTTTAGCGGGATTTCACAGTTTTGTGCCTCTCACAGAGTTTGTGGGGAGGCAGTGCTATGTGGAAGGAGAAAATAAGGCAGGATGATCTGGATGCAAATGCTGGCTCTGGCTGCTTTATTTTCTGTAACATTGGGCAATTTCACCTACTTTTGAGATTAACTGTCTTCTTCTGTAAAATGAAGATTGTAAAGATTATTTTAGGCCATTGTTGTGAAGGTTAGAGATAGTTTATGTAAAAAAAGTTGCACAGCCAAGCCATTTTATCCAGCAAATTATCCTTACAAAGAATAAGACTGTAGAGTGGCTAATTAGGGACCTTGTTCAGTTCCCAAATGCCATTGTGCTTCACTAGTGGTTCCATGTGCTGCCCTAATGCTAAGGTTATTTGTTCTGCATCAGCAATACTCACCAGTTAGATCCTCGGTGAGGGATTTCCCTAACAGAGAAGTATATCCTTTTTCTCTGCACTGTGAAAGCAAACCTTCCTGGAATCAGACACAATCATGGAGTCTCCAGGTAAAGGCAGATCTATACTTTAATAGATAAAATGAATGATTCGTTATTCACAGCACATTGGAGGGTTAAGTTGACACTGATGCTATGGACTTTCAAATGAAGTAAATAAAATGAGGAAAGATATATTGATGTTTTTAGAGTGGCACAGCTTACTAAAGTGGAATGTAATTAGCAGACTAGCTCATGGTACTTTAGCACTGATAATTTTGACACCAGAGTAATCTTGAAATGACTTATCAATGAAGACATGATATTATTCTCTTTTATATTGCAAAATGAAGTTACAATCCTGGTATAGTAAAGCTCTTTTTTGATATTTAAGTTATTACATGTTGCTTTAAATTTACAAAATTCCATGGCATTTAGAAGTCTATAGCTCTCTTAGAAATTAAATTAAAAAACTTTTTGGCAAGAAGAAACCCCTGAGGTCTGCAGCCTAAGCAACAATGAAGGAACTGACTTTGACAGCAGCTGAGGAGTCATGTACCATCTACTTCTAAAGGAACTGCAGGGACAGGACCCCTAAATACCCGAGTGCACTGCCCCAGGGCTATGAGTGCTCTGAGAGCAGAAATGCCATCTTACCTGTATTTGTTCCTTATACAACCCAGAACCTGGCCCAGCATGGCTGGGACAGAGTCAGTGCTCCGTAGGTGGTTGTTAAATGAGTAGCCTATCTAGTGAGGCAGTGTTTTCTATTGTGGAATGACATCATTGTTTAGGAAGTTCTTCACATATAGAACCTACTGAAGTAATTATTTTAACGTATTTGCATTTCTCTCCTATTCCCATAGTGTTCTCTATGTGTTATTTTGATTCATTAGATACAAAAGGGAATCATATTAAACTTATAATTAACCTTTTCTCTTGACATGTAATTAGCTAGGATTTATGAGATGCTAAAGGCTGCAGTGTCTGTGAAAAGAAGAACAAATAGGGGTATTTTTGTGTTGCTGAGCTTGGCATAATACAGTCATTTGTTTTCATTGAGACCTTATGTATCTGATATACTTTTACTTAAAGTGGCTAATGATCTACACAACTTAGGTATTTTATTCTAGTCCAGTCCTGAAATAGAGATTTGATTTTAACATTTCTCTTTAAAATCTCTTGATTTTAACTTAACTTTTAACTTAACTTTTCTCTTAAAATTGAGGATGAGATCAGGTTAAGTTCATGTAAAACATCGTGAAGTATACATTCACTTTTCATCATTATTTTCTTAAGATAATTTGATTATTGTGCTACTATCATAATTTAATTCATACTGTCAATAAAGTAACATTTTAGATGAACCAAGTGAGTCTTAAAGAAAAAAATGTATTAAAATTTATATTAAACTAGGACATAACTATTTCCACTGTTTTACAATATGTTGAAGCCAACTTGTACCAAAAATAGTTATTTTGCATAAGATGGAATTGGTTTATAAGTTAATTTCATTTATTTAGGAAGAAATATCTTTTTCCTTAAATTTAATAGGCTACCTTCAAGCGAAAGCAGTGTCTACGGTTAAAACTGCTTACAACATGTCTGCTATTTCACTTATTTGGGGAAAAAAAATGTCTAATTGACTTGCAAAATGAAATATGAGAAATTCTTAACCTTCAGAATCTTTCTCTTAATCTGAAAAATAGCTTATATTCTGTGTGTTGTCAAGAACATAGACATCCTTCCTCACCCTGAACTGTCTTTGACCATGTAGTTCTGGGGCTTCTAAATCGTGTGAAAACTTCTCTAACATCACTTAGATCAGATATTTTCCTGCACATGCTATACTTTATCATGCCATTCAGTTATGGAGACTAAAATGAGCAGCCAGAACTCCTGTTCAAAGTATCAGTTTTCCTCATCCGCACTATAGTAAATCATTCCTTTTATATGCTTTTTAATTCTAAAGTTTAAACCTGAAATAGGAGCTATTCACTCCATACTCAGCAGTCTTCCTTGGCTTCCTCTTTATTTCATTTCTCAAATAGGAGTTTTAGCTATAATGATCATCATTATTATTACTATTATGAGTCTTTCAGAAGTGTAACATGTTCTGCTGCTCCTTTCCTTCTTGCTAGTTAGACATATGTGATCTTTCACTATTAGGGTTTTATTATTGTCTTCGCACGCCTTCTTCTTTTCCATACCCTTCTTTCCCCTATTTTCTTTCCCCAATTATTTGAATAACATTTATTGTGTTCTATGATTTCATAATTATTATTAAACTATTATCTTTTATAGTGAAGACTTTTATTTTATTTTTTTATTTTATTTTTTCCATTACCATTTATCCCCCTTATCCCCACCTCCCTCCCACAATCACCACACTGTTGTCCGTGTCCATGAGCCCTTTTTCCTTTTTGCTTGATCCCTCCACCCCCTAACCACCCCTCCATAGCTGTCATCCTGCTCTCCATCTATGAGCCTGTCTCTGATTTGCTTGTTAGTTTAGTTTGTTCGTTAGATTCCACATATGAGTGAAATCATATGGTATTTGTCTTTTTCTGACTGGCTTATTTCACTTAGCATAATGTTTTCCAGGTCCATCCATGCTGTTGCAAAGGGTAAAATTTTCTTCTTTTTTATGGCCAAGTAGTATTCCATTGTGTAAATGTCCCATAGTTGTTTTATCCACTTATCTACTGATGGACACTGGGCTGCTTCCATATTGGGGTGATTGTAAATAATGCTGCAGTGAACATCAGGTGCTTATGTTCTTTTGAATTAGTCTTTTGGGTTTCTACAGACACATTCCCAGACGGAGGATTGGTGGGTCAAGAGGCAGATCCATTTAGTAAAGACTTTTTAAAGAAACACATTTTAATAGCATAAAATATGTGAGGAGGTAAAAATACAATAAAAACAAGAAAGATATAGGAAAAGAAAGATGCAAAGTTCAGTTAGCTGGCCTGTGGCCTCTTGTTTAGGAAGCTTCACACCTTTCTTATGAGACCTGTAATAAAACAAAGATGGGTTGGTCTAGGTTATTGTTCTTTGCTTGTCAGGGAGAGGAATAATGGCTTCTAATGAACTATTCTATTACCTATTCATCAAGAATCTGTGTATTAGTTTTCATTCTATATTTTGACTACTATCCTTGGAGAATTTCTTTGTTTTCTATAGTAATAATTCCTCTCTTTTGAGAGTTGCTGATTCAAAGTTAAAGCTGATTATTCTCTCAACCTTCATATTAATATTTTTATTAAATGGCACGTATCTGTGCTTAAATACTAGGTAGCAGTGCTGTTAGGAATGAAAGCTAGGAGGACTGCAGACATAAATACCTTTTTCTGTGCTGACAGTCACTATATGAATGTTAATGAGTGTAAACATGCCCTGTGGTAAGACTCTGCTGGGAGAGCCCCATTAGCAGCACACGGCTCTGTGGTCGGAATGCAGAGGTGAATGAGAAGTTCTGTCCCCAAGACATCTGTCTAACTTGTTTTTTTTTTTCCCCATGAAAGTGGGAAACCTCTGTAAAACTGGGGCATCATTATTGAGATAACGTGGTGGAACTCCTCAGAAAGGGCCATAGCTCCAGATAAGAAAGGTCAGACTTTATGAGACATAAAATTTTTAGGAAAAATGGGACTTTTAGCAATGAATGCTATTCATCTCCAAAGTTTCACTACTGGACATCAATAGTTGATATGCCACTGCTATCTTCATTTCCTCACCACTTCAGTCCTTAAGTTCATGAGACCATCTGGCCTGATCACTCCTCTGACACTACATCCTGGTCACTTGACAGAAACTACCTTCTAAAAAGTTACAATTTCCTGAGTGTAATTTCAGTGGTATAATATACACAGACAGAACAGCAAGAATAGAGTGGGCTTTAGAATCAGGTAGACCTGGACTAAAATTCTGATTCTACTGCTTACTAATGAGCTCTGTGACCTTGAGAAAGCATCGTTAAAACCTCTTCTGTGAAATAGGGATAATAAAATCTATCTTATGAGATTATCATATGGATTAAGTGAGATAAAATATGTAAAACACTGAGCACAGAGCAAGCTACAAAGTTCATACTCATTAATTTCATGATTATTTTAAATCTTTAAAATTTTACTTTAAAAAACTTTAAAAAATATTTTAAAATTGTTATTCTGTTACAGTTGTCTCAATTTTACCCCCTCCTGTTCCCATCCCATCCGCCCACTCCCACAGGCCATCCCCACACTGTTGTCCCTGTCCATGGGTCATTTACACATGTTCTTTGACTAGTCCCTTCCCCTTCTTTCCACCATTATCCTCCTCCCCTTTTCCCTCTGGTCACTGTCCATCTGTTCCATGTTTCCATGCCTCTGGTTCTATTTTGTTCATTAGATTCCTCTTATAGGTGAGGTCATATGATATTTGTTTTTCACTGACTGGCTGGCTTATTTCACTTAGTATAATATTCTCCAGTTCCATCCATGCTGTCCCAAAAGGTAGGAGTTCCTTCTTTCTTTCTGCTGTGTAGTACTCCATTGTGTATTTATATTTCAGTAACAGTTGACATACAATATTACATTCATTTCAGGTGTACAACATAGTGATTAGACATTTATATATCTCATGAAGTGATAACCCCAGTAAGTCTAGTGCCCATCTGATACTGTACATAATTATTGCAATATTATTAACCATATTCCTTATGCTGTAGTTTACATCCTATGGCTGTTTTTGTAACTGGTAATTTGTACTTCTTAATCCTTTTCATCTTTTTATCCATCTCCCCAATCCCCCTTTTATCTGGCAACCATCAATTTCTTCTCTATATGTGTGTATTTGTTTCTGTTGTATGTTCCTTTGTTTTGTGTTTTTTAGAGTTCACAAATAAGTAAAATCATATGGCCTTTGTCTTTCTCTGTTTGACTTAATTCACTTAGCATAATTCCCACTAGGTCCATCCACAGTTGCAAAGGTAGGATTTCATTCTTTTTTATGGCTGAGTAATATTGTATTGTATATATGTACAACTTCTTTATCCACTCATCAATCAATGGACACTTACATTGCTTTCATATATTGGCTATTGTAAATGATGCTATAATGAACATAGGGGTGCATATATCTTTTCAAATCAGTTTGGATTTTTTTGGGTAAATACCCAGAAAAGGAAATGTGGGTAATATGGTAATTCTAGTTTTAATTTTTTAAGGAACTTCCATATTGTTTTCCTTAGTGGCTGTACCAATTTACAATCTCACCAAAAGTGCATGAGAGTTCCCTTTTCTCTATATCCTCTGAACACCTGTTGTTTATTGATTTATTGATGATAGCCATTCTGACAGGTATGAAGTGATATTTCATTGTGGATTTAATTTGCATTTCTCTGATGATGAGTGACATTGAGCATCTTTTCATATGTCACTGGCCATCTATATATGTTCTCTTTGCAGAAGTATGTTTTAGGTCCTCTTCCCATTTTTAATTGGCTTTCTTTTGGTGTTAAGTTGTATGAGTTTCTTATATATTTTGGATATTATCTCTTTATCAGACATTCCATTAGCAAATATCTTCTCTCATTCAGGAGGTTGTCTTTTTGTTTCATTGATGGTTTCCTTTGCTGTGCAAAAACTAATTAGTTTCATGTAATCCTATTTGTTTATTTTTTTTGTTTGTTTCAATGCAGGAGAACCAACCCTGCAACTAGAGGGTTGGAACTTTCAGTCTCACCTTTGACTTTCAAGGGTAGGAGAGGGGCTGGAGGATGAATCAATTGCCAATTGTCAATGATTCAATCAATCATGTATATGTAATGAAGCCTCCATAAAAACCCAAGACAATGGGGTTCAGAAAGATTCTGGGCTGGTGAACATGTGGAGGTGGTGACAGAGTGGCACCCCTGAGAGGGCATGCAAGCTCCCAACTTATTCTCACATAATCTTGCTTTACTCATCTCTTTCATCTGGCTGTTCATCTGTGTGCATGTGTGTGTGTTTTGATCATATCCTATTGTAATAAACCAGTAAATGTGAGTAAACTATTTTCCTGAGTTTTGTGAGCTGCTCTAGTAAATTAATTGAACCCAAGGAGGGGGACAAGGGAACTTCCGATTTATAACAAGTTGGTCAGAAGCACGGTGACAACCTAGACTTGTGACTGGTATTTGAAGGTGAGGGTACAAGTCTTATAGGACTGGGTCCTTTACATTTGGAATCTCATGATATCTCCAGGAAAATGGTGTCAGAATTGAACACTTGCTGATGTCCCGAGAACTGGTTGTTGTTGGTATGGAGGAACCCCTCACACACATTGGAAAATGGGGGTCCTATAATCAAACTCATGAGTTTGAATGTCTGTCATGCAGGCACCAATCACTGAAGCATCAAGTATACAACAAGGAAAGAGTTTATTTTTGAGAGACAACCAAATGAGTTGGGGGCAGAGTTCAAATCCCCCTTCTCTATATGGAGTTGGGGAGGATCTTTAAGGGGTTGGGGGAATAGGCATGTGGAAACACTGGTGGGCTAAGTTTTAATTGGAGGACCTTAGAACTTGCTTGTTTATAATAAGGGGCTTTAGCACTGGTTCTTTCTGGACAACAGACCCTTCATTTCTGAAAGTGTTCCATTGTTCAAGTTTCAGTTATGTCCCGTCTTTCCCTTCTTTTGGTGGGAGTTGCAGGGCAGGCAGGGCAGGGAGAGCTTGTTTCTGGTCACAGCTGGAAGTAAAAGTTCTCTTTTCTGTGCATTCATCAGCTACATGACTTGTGTTTTTGGCCTGTTGGTTCTGAAAGGCAACTCACCATCTTGTTGGAAACTGGACAAGACGATTCTAAACTGGTTTTGTGGTTACAGTCACAGAACACCAAATTAATTACAAGGAGGGACTCCCCCTAAAAATGAAATTATTTTCTGGAGGTTAGGCCCCTTGTAGTACAAACTTCCTCTGCTAGGTGAGTGTTCTAGGAACCCCTCTGTATCAGTAGTGTACCAGTTGGTGTCATTGTAAGAGGCTGTGTTTGGCTTCAGTGATTTTTGTGTTTTGGACTCTTCCAACATGTTTGACCATTTCATGATGGGTGATTCACAAGTGCATGCGCCACACTGCACTGAGTGTTCAGCAGTTTTTGACCAAAAAATGGGATGACCCTGGTGCCCCACCCTCCCTGTTCACCTGATCTCACTCCAAGGTACTTTTTTTTCCTGGATGAAAGAAAGTCCTCAAAGGGAAATGTTTTGTCGATGTGGAGGAGGTAAAACAAAAAGTGGCAGAAGCACAAAAGGCGTCAAAATTGCCAAGTTCTAAAACTGTTTTAAGCAGTGGGAAAAAGTCTCAATAGGTGTATTGCATCAAATGTAGAGTACTTTGAAGGTGTTTAAACATATAAGAATGAATACACAATTTTCAAAAATAAATTACGGGTTTTAGGGGTCCCCTCTTACATATAATTTATATTATTTTTATCTTTTTGAATAACATAAAAATTAATCAGCATTTTTACATGGCTCACCTGTGTTTAATGTTTTGCATATATAATATACACAATAGCACCAATAAATGAATTATAGTGTAAGCAATGACACAAACATAATGTTGCGCTAAAGAGAAAAAAACTACACACTCCATGGTTCCATTTTTATAAAGTTTAAAAACATTAAACTAAATTCTAATGTAAATAGATACACACTTATGTGGTAAATAAAAAGGAACAAGGAAGTAACTACACAGTATTTCCCATAAATATCAAGAAAGGACTACACTTAAGGAAAGAGAGGAAGCTGGGACTGGGACTGGGCATGGAGATGGGGGTGTTTCTGGGGCTTTACTGATGATTTACTTCGTGATCTAAATAGGTGATTACACAATTTTCGTACTGTAATAATTCATTAAACTGCATATTTGTTTTATGTAATTTTCTATGTCTTTCATTTAAAAATAAAAAACTAAACTCAAATATAAAATTCTAAAAACTTCCCTGAATTTTTCAATAGCCTTTGAAAGATGTTTCTGAACTTTTAATATAGGAATGTCATTATTTTAGAAGTGTGTTAAAAACTAAAAATATGGAAGAAGTTGTAATGATAAAAATCTATCAAACTTTATATTTCATGAACACTTTACTTAAAGTGTTTGTTCATCTAGCAAACTCACTCCTCCCAAAGGCTATCAGTGCCCCATGCTTTTCTCATGATGCTACTAAATCTTTGTTTTGAGAAAACATGCTTTTTTTCACTGATAGTCACCTTTATTTTAAACAATACCAAATCCATGAGTCACAAAGAGGGCATATTCAAAGATGAGAAAAATTCTTCCGGGTGAGCTGGCATTACTTTGGAGTTTAATAAATTGTTTAAAACATCTAATTTTTAAAATATTTCTAGTATTGAATTAACTATTTCTAAAACAAAATATTAAAAATAATTTAAAAAGCAAAGCACTTATTATTGATTTTCTAATAGCCATTAGGTAGACCAGTTTAAAGAAAAAATGGTTATTATTATGTATTATTAATTTTGTCCCCAGAGGATACCTACCAACATCTGTAGACATATTTTGGGTTTCCACTATGAAGTGGGAAGTGGTACTAATGGCATTGAATAGGGAAAGGCCAGGGATGCTGCTGAATCTCTTACAATGCATAGGAAAGCCCTCAGCCCCCACAACAGAGTCATCTGGCCCCAAGTGTCAGTAAGGTCAAGGTTCAAAAACCCTGGAATAAATGAGTCAAGAGAGAGATCATATATTAAGCAAAAAGGGAGATTACAAAAGATTAAAGTTAGTGTGATTCCATTTTTATGGAAAAAATGTGTATGTATGTATTATGTATGTGTATATATGTATAAAATATACACGAAAAAATATTAAGAATGGTTGGCCCTGAATTTTGAAATTGTGTGTAAATTTTATTTTTATTTTGCTCATCTGAAATTTCTATTTTTTTTCTATTATTGTATTACTGGAGCAATAAGAAAATACAAAGTTTGGCTTCTACCAAAGAAAGTACACCAGGTTTGGTATCAGAAAAAACTTGGTTTGTGAAGAAAAAGGAACAAAAACCTAACAAACTGTTTGAACACTGGTTTTCTTTTTAAGAGCATGACCATTTTTAACCTTCTGAGAATGTTTTATCATTGGTAAAATGGGGAATTGATACCTCACATAGTTGTTCCTTTTCTCTTTAGTTCAAATACAACTACACACTCAAGCATGCACAAACACATATACCCCAACTCAATGTTTGAGGGAAAGTATATTTACTTAGAGGGTAAGAAGATCAATGAAGATATGCGAACATTCTGAAGATAATTTCTAGGTATTTTCAGACTTCAGAAGTTAGCCTCTCATTTACACCTATTTCACTTGAAAGCTTTGATTTAACAATGAATTCCTTTTTGTACCCATTCAAATTATATTCACTGAGTACCTATAACATGTCAGACATTGTGCTAAAGAGAAAAAAACAAATGAGTGGGGCAAAAAAACCTCCCAAAATTCTGCCCTGGCTGGTATGGCTTAGTGGATTGAGTGCCAGCTTGCAAACCATAAGGTTACCAGTTTAATTCCCAGGGCACAGGCCTAGGTTGCAGGCCAGGTCCCCCGTTGTGGGTGTGCAAGAGGCAACTGATTGATGGCTCTCTCACATGATGTTTCTTTCCCTCTCATTCTCCCTCCCTTCCCCTCTCTCTAAAAATAAATAAACAAAATCTTTTAAAAAAAAGACTCAATCTCTAATCTCTACCCTCAAGGAAGTCTAATTAATAAGGGGAGACAACTAGTCATAATGCAGTATGGTAAATACAATCATAGGCATATTCACAGGATATTAAGAGAACAAAGAGGAGGTTCAGTTAGCTATACTAGCTAGCAGAACTAATGTCCTATAGTACTAAGCTCTTGCTATCTCTTTTTTTGCTTCATAAGCAGTTTTCTAGTCATAAATAGAAAAGAAGAAAAAGCAATGGATATGAATTGTACTACAGCAGAATTACAGTGCCGTGTGCTGTGAGCAGCACGAAGCAAAGGAAATTAGAGATATGTCCATCATCTCCCTTAAGGCAGGAAAGTAGATGGATGGTGGGCTGAGGTTGCATCAGCCTCCATCCTGACACCATCAGATGGTTCTGCAATGTCTGCCTGGCATCCGGAATCGAGGAATAGGAGAGGACAGGCGCCAAAGTGAAGAAAAGGAATCAGTGCACAATAAACAATTTATAGAATTTGAATTGGGGCAGAATTGTTATAAATAAAAAGGGTACCTATATTCAGTAGTTCTAACTATGTAAAGTAATAGTTTCTACTCTATTGTGCAAGTAGGAAGTGGTTAAGGAGTAAACATTTTCTGGAGGAAAGGAAGACATTTGGGAAACCAGGAGTCACTGTGCGAAGAACACAACTGTTTCATATGAGCAGTGCTTTGAACGGCCTGTAGATGAGAGCGTGGAAATGAAGGCACACAGTTCCAAAAGAAGCCAACATCAACTGCAGAAAACAGTGAAGGGTGCATCACGGCAAAAGTTGGGATTGAATATGGATCCTTGGTTTGACAGAGAACTTTTCAAGCAAGTTAACTGTTTACATTTGATTTAGAAGGCAATGGAAAAAGCACAGATGATATAAAACTGTTTTCTTCAAATTTTCAAAAATATCTATTTAGATCAAAGAGGAGATAGGAAGAAACTGCACAGGGGCTAATTATAAGACAAGACTGTTGGACCAAAAATTGGCTTCCAGTTTTGCCATTCTACTAAGGGTAGGTGAGGAAGATATAGAGAAGAAAATATATTAAGTGCAAGCACGCTCTTGGTTCTAGGGAACTACTCCTTCCAGCTGAGCCCTCACACATGCTATTCCCTAGGCCTGGAACACCATTTGGCTGATTCCTCCTCATCTCTCAGGTCGCAGTTAAAACAGGACTTCCTCAGGGAAGTCTTCCTTTTTTGCCTCATCCGCATCTCCACCACCTCCCCATAGAAATCTGTTATAAACTCTCAAACTTGCAATTAAGTCACATTTTATGGTTAATTATTTAGAGTCTGTCTCCCTTCCATACTCCAACCAAACTTTCATCCTTAAGGGCGGGCACCCCGACAATTTTCCCCACCAAGCGGGTGGGCATTCATCTCCAACCCCTTGCGGTATTGATGCATGGCCTACAATAAATAAGCACTGAATGATGAATAAGTGAATGAATGAATGAACGTCTGGGTTAGGTAATTAACAATGCCAGGCCCATAGGAAGCACTCTACAAATAGATTGCACTTACTGATATTCACATTATTTTTTAATTTAATCATCACAAAACCCTACCAGTATTAAACCTGTTATAATGTGGTCTATCTAGAATACTGAATTAAGCGACCCGCCCGAAGTGGAGCCACAGGAGAGCAACCGCGCAGCGCCTTGGAGCCAGACCCGTCCACTTCCCTGGTTGGGTTCTTCTTGGTTCCCGCAGGAAGCAGCCCAGAGACCCCCCTCAGAGGGTTGGTCTCCGCCGGCCTGCCTGCCGCGGGCGAACCTGGATTCCGTGGTTGAGGGAGGCTCCCAGAGGGAGGCCGCGCCCAGGGCGGATGAGGATGGTCTCCGGCCAGCGCAGGCCGGCGCAGGAAACGCCCAAGATCGTGGCTGCCCCGAAGGCGGGGGACCCCGCTCCCCGAGAGGGACAGCTGCGCCCGAGGGTCGCACCCCAGCGTCGGAACTCGGGTACCCAGACCCAGAACAAAAGCAGCCTGTCCCCTGGAGGACCCGGAGACGTGGGCTCTCTAGCGACTAAGGAGACTCCTCCCGGACCCCACCTCCTCCCAGACCCCCGCCCCTCCCAGCATCGGCTCCCCGCTGCCTCTCTAGAACGCTGGAGGGGACTCCTCTCTGTGGTTGGGCTGGGCGGGCCTGGCGGGCCTGACCTGGGTCTCCGTGGGGCGGGCGTCAGTCCTAGAGTTTGCGAGCTGGAACAGGAGCTGGGAAGGGTGGAGGGGAGCAGGACGCTTCGGCCTCTGTTTCCCCTTCACGCACTGGCTGACCCTGGAAAAGCTCTGATTTCTAAAAATCGAGAACAGCGTGGTCAATTTATGCCAAAAAATTCCACCATCCTTTTCTGGATGGCAAAAAATAAAAATAAAAACGACTATTTCATGTTTTGTCTGTTACAATTTTTAAACGTGTGTGTGTGTGTGTGTGTGTGTGTGTGTTTAAATAATGGTTCTAATTCTTGCTATAGAAGCTTTGATGTAGTGAAAGTCAAGAAACCTCATAGCAGGCAATTTCCTAAGGAGAGGGCAGAGCATGGGAGATGGGACCAGGGCCTTTTTTCTAGTACAGAGCTAACAGTTTTAATAATTTAAAAACAAACAAAAAAGATTAAACATTTGCTGTACTATACACTGTAGCTAACTCGGTAACTAATTCAGAAATCCATCAGTACACAGTGACCAAGGAGAGGGAGGAAATTTTACATTATTAGAACCATAAACATAAAAGGTGGGGAGTTTGTAAGTTCCAAAACATTGCATCCTATTTGAAATGAGTTACTCCATGAGGCTGATGGAAATTAGTTAGGGAAAATGAACTGGTAGGTATATTTCAAAACAATGTCAGCTAAAAAAAAAAAAACTTTCATGACTAGGTTTATTGAGGTGACATGCAGTAATTCTTAAATGCTCTGCAATTAGAAAAATTTCTACATTATGGAGTCAGTTTATAGGATTATAACAAGATGGTGAAGCCTGACTCCTTCATATGCTTATTCTTCATTCAAAAAACTTTTGTCATTTTCCCAGGTCTTTAAAAAAAAGTCTAATTCCATTTATTTTCATAGGGTACTCTGATAAATACCAATACCAAAATCCAGTGTTTCTTTTTGTTTAGCTGGATATTGGTAGAAACCTTCTTGCATGGTTCAGTAGGAGTCATGGACAATTTAACTAAACAGGAAAAAAATAAAGTTGATGCCCTGACTAGTTAAGTACCCCAAGGAATTCAGTTTCAGTTGGAGAATCTCAGAGCTATTTCAGAATACTTATTAATGAGCTTATTATATTATCCATTTTAGAAATCTGTCTTGGTGATCTTTCATTCTTAGTGGCTTCCTCCGATAACTTCATCTTACTGCTGTGTGCATAATGGTGTTCTTCAGTATATCCAAGAGAGTTTTTGATGTTAGAATATGCAATGACTTAAGTTTTACTCCAACAGATTGAAAGAGTGATAATAAGGTGCTCTTCTTTTTACATTTACACCCCCCTTCCAGGTGTATAATTTCATTTAAAAGCTGATATTGTTCTCCTACATTTTCTATTCAATAATGTAATGCAAAGCAATGATTGTTCCCCTAAGAACAACTTTAAGTTTTCCAAAAACTATGAGAAGGACTTTGCAGCAAACTCTTAAGTTATCATTTGGGAATTTAACACAACATGCTTCAAAGCCAGATAAAAGGAAAGGTTCTAAATTAAAATGTGTGGATAAAAATCTATAATGTGGCAGTAAATCAGCAGAGATTGTGGGTGGCAAATAGAAGTGCAGGAAGAAAGTGAAGATATCTGGTTGTCTGGAGCTTTTATTAGTAGGGCTGGACTCCAGCTCAAGATTCTAGGAAGAATTCCTTAGACCACAAAGACAGAAGAAAAATATTTTTTTTTTTGTGGGTGAGAACCATAAGAAAATAAAATACTAAAAGGGACAGTATCTAGGCCCTGGTGGGGTAGCTCAGTTTGTTAGAGTGTTGTCCTGCTATACCTAGGTTGCGGGTTTGATCCCTGGTCAGGCACATTCAAGAAGCATCCAGTGAATATATAAATACATGGAACAACAAATTGATATTTCTCCTTCCTTCTTTCTCTCTCTCTCCTTGTCTCTCTCTAAAATAAATAAAATTAAAATAAAAGTAACAGTAACTAACATTTACGGGGCATTTATAAATGCCAGGCACCATTATAAATATTTTATGTGCATTATGCCATTTAATCCCCACAACCACCCTATCAAGTTGGTGCTCTTGTTATCCTCATTTTAAAAATGAGAGAATTAAGACTAGGTTAAATAATTCCCCAAGGCCACAGAGCTGGGAAATCGTGGTGCAGCTTCTCAAACTGAGGTTTGTCTGACTTTTAGAGCTATAGAGAGATTTTTATATTAGCTATGCTCTTTTTTTACTTCAGAAGATTTGATCTTACCTACTGTTTTGTCATTTTGCACAGATGTTGGTCATCCTTTTTCCTCTTAAAATCACTCCTTTACTTCTGAATTGATAGACTTAACTGTCAAGGAAGAATAGATAATGGTTAAGTGGCTCTTACATTAGATCACCTGGATTCCAATCACAATCAATATCTATACAAATAAGCTGTGAGACTATAAATCATGCATTTAACCTTTCTTTGCTTCTTTTTTTAAAATCCTCACTCACGTATATTTTCATTGATTTGAGAGAGAGAGAGAGAGAGAGAGAGAGAGAGAGAGAGAGAGAGACATTCATGAGAGAGAAACATCCATTGGTTGCCTCCCGTATGCACCATGACAGAGATCGAACTCGAAACTTAGGTATGTGCCCTGACCAGGGAGTGAGCCCACAGTCTTTTGGTGTATGGGGTGATGCTCCAACCAACTGAGCCACCCAGCCAGGGCTGCTACTTTTTAAAAATATATCTGTGAAATGGGATAATGTTTTGCCTACCCCACAGTGTTTTTATAGGACCATGTGTGTAAAATGTAAAAGCACTTGGTACATATCTGAGCATATAAGTACTCAATTTACATGTATATTTATTGGAACCCAATAGTGCATTTGATAACATTCTCTAACATGAAGCTATGATGAAGCCGAAGCCCAGCTAGCATTTGCTGTAAAACATTTACCTCTAGTCCCCTTTGAGCCTTGAGTAGTCCACTCAGGGTTGAAGAAGAGGAGATGAAGTAAAAGGTGACTAAATGCAATCTATAACTGCTGTAGGAAAAGCAGTTTTGTTATATTTTATAGCATTGATGATGGACTAAATACTAATCAGTTCTTACTAAATTTTTATATTGATTAACATCATTAAATAGGCAGCAAAAGCTCAGGATCATTCTGCAAGAAGAGGATTTATAAAGAATGCCTTCTTCCTATCAATCAAACCTTACTTATTGAAGTTTCTGGTAGGTTTTTCTCACACAGATGATATTGACTCTCATTACTGCTGCACTGTGGTTTGAAGTCTAGTATATGAACATCCAGATTCAGAAAACAGATACATCTGGATATAATTAAAGTTTACTTTAAAAAGAATTCGAAAAAGATTCTTTAGATGTGCTGTTTGTAACCTTTTTTGGCCTTTGGATTCTACTGTGAGTGGAGAGTACTATTGAAGCAATAATAAATAGTGTCTGTTTATTGAACCACTCTTACCATTTAAGCTTCTGTGAATATTTAGGGTACTTATTTCCAAGACAACTCTTTGAAGTTGTTCACACTATTATCCTCATTTTACGGATGAGGAATGGGAGCACACAGGTCATATAACCTGAGTACTATCACTCAGCTGGTAGAAAGAGCTATGATTTAACTCAGGAACATGGGCACCAGAGCCAGAGCTTTGCTCTTAACCATTTTACCCAGAAAAGTGTACCTTGTTGCATGCGTCCATATCATATAATTTTCCAATTTTTCACACAATTTTAGAGCACACAGACTCCCTGATGTCCATTTATGTATCCCATGATAAAACCTACTACAAAGGGTAAGTACCTCTAATGTAAAAATATAACTTATAAACAATATTTTAGGAAAAATTTCATTATAGGAAGCTTCTAATGTTTTGACATGAAAAACACCATTCTGTATCCTCACACTATCTTGTCCCCTTTTAGTAAACCATAAGCAATCCTTCTGTGGCTGTGTGTAGTGCAAGTCTGTGCTAGTGACTGGGACCCATTCCCTCTTTTGAGAACTGGATTGCTTTTGTCCACTTATACTATGTGATTCCAGCAGAAGATGCCATACACCAAGCCTCTAACATTGTCTGATTTTAGCTTGCACATGATATGTTCCCCTTAATGGCATGTTATCATCCCTTGACATTGCTTTTGGTAAGCATCATGCTACTACAGCTTCGATGTCTGCTACAATACATCTAAAGACATCTATTATATTAATTTCTCTATTTCATTTTGCTTTTATTTGCATCAAATCTTGAAAGATTATGTTTATTTTATATTAAAATATTTTTAATGGATATTATGGCTGTGAATCAATGTTTTGGCATATGCATTAGTTTGCTAGGACTGCCAAAACCAAATATCACAGACTATGTGGCTCAAACAACAGAAATTTATTGACCTAGTCCTGGAGGCTAGAAGTCCAAGATCCAATTGTCGGCAGCTTTGGTTTCTTCTGAGGCCTCTCTCCTCAACTTGCAGAAGGCTGCTTTCTTGCTTGTCCTCACATGGTTTTTCCTTTGTGGGAGCACATGCTGATATCTGTGTATATGTCCAAATTTCCTCTTATAAGTAAGCCAGTCAGCTTGGTTTAGGGCCCACACTAAGGGCCTCATTCTGACTTAATCACCCCTTTAACAGGACTATCTCTTAATAGAGTCATACTTTGAGGTACTGGGCTTCAATGCATGGGTTGGGGGGAAATGCGATATAGCCTACTTGGTATTTTGCATATCGTAATGCCAAGTTTCCTTTTGTTCTAGAGCGTGCCATGAATTATCTTTCTGAAGATTGCTTAAGAAATATTACATTTTAATTTTATATGTTGTACTCCAGGGTTCCCAGTGATTATTTAGAACTCTGTAAATTTTCAGTACTCTCCAAAAAAGGTATCTGTGTCTCCTCACGTGCCAGCAGTTTGACAGTTTGAGAGAGTACTTAATTCAGACCTCTCGTCCTAAAGGTTCATTAATTCTTTTAGAAATAGTCTGGGATAAAGTTATTTTTATGCTTTTCAATGGACCTTGATTTGGTAACTTTTAAAGCAATGTCCTTTATTGGAGATTGTTTTTATCACTACAGATAGTCCACAAAAACAACACTGTGCTTCTTGAGAGCAGAACGACTTTGTGATCTAGGATTCATATAACACAAAACCCGGGGCACATGTAATCAATCACTGTTGGACTGAGTTGAGTTATATTTGCAATTTGTTCAAATTATTTTCATTTATATTAGAATCTATTATCTTGCAATAATAATGTCATTTTCAAGATGCCTCTTAATATATCCTGAGTTCCTTCCCTCCTCTTCATCCCGATGTACCATGTTAACCCAAATCAACTGGTATCACCACTTCCTAGGCCATTTCAGCAGTCTCCTGATTATTTTCCCTCTTGCTTGCCCACAATTTACTTTCCATGTGGCAGCATAAGTGATCATTTATCAAAAGTAAAATCCATCATATTATTCACCTGCTTAAAACTCTCTGCTGGCTTCTTACTGCAATTAGAATAGAGTATACAGTATTGTCCTTACCCATAAAGCTGTGCTCTTCTCCGTGTTATTTACCTGCCTCCTTTCCTCTTGGTCCATCATGCTCCAGTCATACTGATTCTCTTTCTGTCCCTGCAACACTCCAAATGATTCCATCTCAGGGCCTTCACATGGGCTACTGAGATAATCTGGAATTGTTGTCTAGAACATTCTGTTTCCAAATCTTTCTGTAGATGGCTCCTTTTCCCCCTTTCAAGTCTTGTTTTAAGTATCATCTTCTTAAGAGAGGCTGTCTTAGACTCCTTATCTAATATTAGCAAGGACCCTCTCTGCACCTAGCAATACATGTTCCATCTCACATTACTTTGTTTCACATTCTACTTAGAATGTAGCACTGTCTAAAGTGGTCTTATTTACTTAATTGTTTATATTCCTTTCACCATTAAAATGGAAGATTACTGCTAGTATGTATTCAAAACTTATTAAAGTGCTACTTGGTAAATTAAAAGACATACAATGCGATAGAGATTTCAAAGTATTTATATGAAAATCCTACAAAACTATAGTAATTGTGGTACTGGCATAAAAATAGACACATAGACCAAGGAAACAAAACAGAGATCCAGAAATAAATCCCTGCATATACAGTCAACAATATTTGACAAGGCAGCCAACAACACTCAATAGTAAAGGATAGTGTTTTCAACAAGTGGTGATGGGAGAACTGGATTATCCCATGTGGAAAATTGGACCACTATCTTACACCAGTCACAAAAATTAACTCAAAATGGATTAAAGATTTAAACACAAAAATCAATACCATGAAATTCCTAGAAGGAAACATAGGGCAAAAGCTCCTTGATATTGGTCTGGGCAATGATTGCTTGGACATGACACCATAAGTATGAGCAATAAAAGCAAAAGTCAACAAGTAGAACTATACCAAAGTAAAGATCTTCTGTACAGCCATCAGTAGACAGGAGATAATATTTGCAAACCACATAGCTGATAAGAGGCTAATATCCAAAATATATAAAGAACTCATACAACTCAATAAAAAAATTCAATTAAAAAATGGGCAGAGGAAGTAACTGGACATTTTTTCCAAAGAAGACATCTAAATAGCCAAAATGTACATGAGAAAATGCTAAACATCACTCATCATAAAAAAATGCAAGTCAAACCCACAATGCGGTATCACCTCATATGTATTAGAAAGGTTATCATCCAGAAAACAGGAGACAACAAGTGTTGGGGAGGATTCAGAGAAAAGGGAACCCCTGTTCACTCTTGGTGGGAATGTAAATTGGTTCAGCCACTATGGAAAACATAGAACTACCGTATGATACAGCAATTCCACTTCTGGGTACATATTCAAAGGGAAGGAAAGGAAAACAGGATATCAAAGTGATATGTGTGCTCCCGCATTTATTGCAGCATTATTCACAATAGCCAAAGAGCAACAACCTAAATGTTTGTCAGCAGATGAACGGATAAAGAGGATGGTACACACATACACATACACCCCACACAAATATTATTCAACCATGAGAAAGAAGAAAATCCTGACATTTGTGACAACATGGATGGACCTTAAGGACATAATGCTAAGTGCGATGTCAGACAGAGAAAAACAATTACTGTAGGATGTCACTTGTATGTGTAATATAAAAAGCCAAACTCTTTAAAACAGAAAGTAGAATAGTGGATACCAAGGCTGGGGGGTGGGGCTTTGGGGGATGGGGATATGTTGTTTATGGATACAAACTTGGAGCTAGTAGATAAGGCCTGGAGAGCTAATGCACAGCAGAGTGATTACATGTACAATACTATACTATAAGCTTCAGAGTTGCTAAGAGAGTAGAGATTAATTGTTCTTACCACAAAAAATAAATGGTAATCATGTAATGTCACCTAATGCTAAGGTAGTCATCATACTGCAATATATAAATATGTTGAGTCAACACATTGTACACCTTACACTTACACAATGTCATATAACAGCTATAGTCATAGTCAGTTATATATGAACTTATCTGATGTCATGTCAATTATTCAAACAACGAAATTGTAATTTTTGCTGGAGTCGGGGGAGAAAACGGACAAGCAGAACACAATTTCTATCATTTCGTAAAAAAAGATTTTATTTATTTATTTTGAGAGAGAGGAGAAGGGAGGGAGAATGAGAGGGAGAGAAAAACTGATGTTTGAGAAAAACATTGATCGACGGCCTCTTGCGCATGCCCACAACCAAGGGGCCCCCGCAAGCCAGGCTTGTCCCTAACAGGGAACCGAGCCAGCGTCCCTTCCCTCTGCAGGACAACGCCCAACCAAATGAACTGCACTGGTCAGGGCCAATTTCTATCACTCTTGGAGAAAGTCTCTTAGGTTAATTCCTTTCTGATTAATTATTTTTTAAAAATATAAAGAGTTTAAGAATCTTGATTTTGCATAACTCACTAAATTTCTTCTTAGTGACAATCATGATGTTACAAAGCAGACTGTGAGTTTTCAAGAACAAACTCAATTGTTTTCCATTAAAATGCCCCTAGAAATAAATAAGGAAAAATGTTACTATATTTAGTTTATTATGATATTCTAGATTTCCTCCAGTGAAGGAGATAACATAGATAATATAAAATTATAGTCTAAATTTATTTTTTTTAAACTTGTAATTGAAAATGCAATGAAACACAAACTACTGAGACACATATTTTGCCTACTCTTCTGAGAGGCTTAAGTAGCCATCCAAATTGTAAATTATGGTTATAAAGCACATGCCAGAACAAACAGATTGGCTTTGGCAAATGAATGGCTCTTTTGATAGCTTCTATTTCACAACTAGGCTGATGGACATATGCAGTACCCATCAGTGTAAAATGAAAATTCCACTTTGTTTAAAAAGCAGGAAAAGAAGTTCTGACAAAGACTGGAAGGCTTTTTCCCTTCTTCAGTCTCTCTCTCAAATTGTGACAATATTTTTTATTTGCTGCTAAGTAAGGAGAATTCTTAATTTTAATTATTAGCATAAATTTTACCATTGTTTTTCTAGTGTGCAATAACATTTTTAAATGCAAATATATGAACATTTAAATTTTATGTAGATTACTGAAATTACAGAATTCATATTTTGTACCTCATATATGAGTATGTTTTTCATTTTTACCAGGACAGTGGAAATTACACAAAAGTAGCTCAACTTTTTATTTTGTTTCTTGATATGTGCACATCTATGAACGTTTTCTCTTTGGCTTACTGATGAGTGAGGGAGAGAACAAAAAGGGAAAGTAACGCAATGATACCCCGTCTTCCCCTTCCTCTTATGTAGTATAAGTTTAAGTATATACTAAATTATTTAGTATAAGTATTGGCTAACATAGGACATGAGTGAGAAAGAATATGATAATGTTCATTGAATATTCATGTTTATTTTTTAAAATATATTTTATTGATTATACTATTACAGTTGTCCCAATATTTTCCTTTTGTCCCCTTCTGCCCAGTACCCACCTTTCCTCCAGCAATCCCCTCCTTAGTTCATGTCCATGGGTTGTGCATACACGTTCTTTGGCTTCTCCATTTCCTATACTGTTCTTGTCATCCCCCTGTCTATTTTGTACATACCATTTATGCTTCTTGTTCTCTGTACCTTTTCCCCCATTCTCCCCACTCCCCGCTGATAACCCTCCAAATGATCTCCATGCCTATGATTCTGTTCCTTTCTGGGTGTTTCATCAGTATTTTTTTTGTTTTGTTTTGTTTTAGATTCCGTTGTTGATAGTTGTAAATTTGTTACCCTTTTAATGTTCATAGTTTTGATCTTCTTCTTTTTCTTAAATAAGTCCTTTAACATTTCATGTAATAATGGCTTGGTGATGAGGAACTCCTTTAGCTTTACCTTGTCTGGGTAGCACTTTGCCCTTCCATTATAAATGAGAGCTTTGCTGGATACAATAATCTAGATTGTAAGTCCTTGCTTTCCATCACTTTGAATACTTCTTGCCAGTTTCTTTGCCTGCAAAGTTTCTTTTGAGAAATCAGCTGACAGTCTTATGGGCACTCCTTTGTAGGTAACCCTCTACTTTTCTCTTGGTGCTTTTAAGATTCTCTCTTTATCTTTAACTTTTGGCATTTTAAGTATGATGTGTCTTGGTGTGGTCCTCTTGGTGTCCATCTTGTTTGGGACACTGTGTGCTTCCTGGACACGTATGTCTATTTCCTTCACCAAATTAGGAAAGTTTTCTTTCATTATCTTTTCAGAAAAGTTTCCATTTCTTGCTCGTCCCCTTCTCCTTCTGGCACCCCTGTGATTCAGATGTTGGCACATTTAAAGTTGTCCCAGAGGTTCCTAATACTGTCCTCATTGTTCTGAATTGTTTTTTCTTCCTCCTGTTCTGATCCAATGATTTTTCCTTCCTTGTGTTCCAAATCATTAGTTTGATTCTTCCTTCTCTCCACTGTTGGTTCCCTGTAGATTTTTCTTTATTTCACTTAGTGTAACCTTCATTTCTTTGCCGTACTCAGTGAGTTCTTTGAGCATCCTGATCACTAGTGTTTTGAATTCTGCAGCTGATAGGCTACCTCCATTTTGTTTAGTTCTTTTTCTGGAGTTTTGTTCTGTTCTTTCATTTGGGCTATATTTCTTTGTCTCTTCAAATTGGAAGCCTCACTGTGTTTGTTTCTGTGTATTGTAGACCTGCTTTGACTCCCTGTAAAAAACACCTGTAAATTGTGTGGGGCAGAGCCCAAGCTAATCACCTGGGCAGGCAGGGCAACCAGCTTCACCGCTTTGTGGCTCTGTGTCGGGGGAAAGCACAGAGTGGGGATAAAGCAGCTGTCTGGCTTCTGGAGGTTTGCCTGGCACTTTACCCCATTTCCAGTCACTTCACTCACTTCCCCTATGTGACTGGTGCCCTTCCAGTAGTTGTCCTGGTGGTGAATCCCAAAGTGGGTGAGTTTGCATACTTTCTAAGTCCATGTGGGCCCTTTAAATGAACTCTCCTGAGATTCTGGCAGTTTCTCCTGCCATCTCAAGTACTACTGATTTTTACAGCTAGAAGTTATGGGGATTTATCTTCCCAGCCCAGGAACCCTGGGCGCTGTGGGGTCTGGCCTGGGACTGGGATAGCTCTGGGTTTTTTGACCAAGGTATACCCTCCCGATTTTTATCCACCACACATGAATGTGGGACCACCTCTTCCATCACGGTCACTGCCACCTCTCCATACCACACCATCTTTCTGTGCTTCACTGCCTTTCTCCATGACTTCATCTCTCCTACCTGTCTGGATGAATGTGTCTCTTTAAAACCTTCATTGTCAGACTTCCATATAGCTCAATTTTCTGACAGTTCTGGTTGTTGTTTATCTTGAGAATAGTTGTAATTCTCTCTGTGGTTGCACAAGGAGGCAAAGCATGTCTACCTATGCCTTCATCTTCAGATATTTATGTTTATTAGAATGCCATTGCCTTCTTCCTGTGTTTGAAGCTAGCTCTGGTTTGAATGGAAAGCATGGTTTTCAGGATTGTCAGTACCCCTGTTTACTCAATCATAAATATAACACGCTCACCTTATATTCACTTTGAACTAACTGAACTCTCACACATTGTGGAGCCACTGGAAGGCTATACTCATGAGACACTGGGAATACTAAAGAGAATAGAGTTGTAGGTGCACATCTTCTCTGTTTACACATGTGCTCCATTGTTTCATTAAATTTTACTTGCAAAACACAAGTTCAAAGGTAAAATTATTAAGAATTTCAAAATGACAATGGGAGAGCAATAAACCAAGGACAGGGCCCTTCTGAGTGCAGGGTCTTGTGTAACTGCATTGTACCCGTGCCAGCCATTGTACCTGTATAAACCTCACTGAGTGGGCCCCCTCCCTTTAATGTGTATGTATGGGGAAGCTCTCTGAATAGTAAATCCATTATCTTACAATCTTTTGGGGAAACATCAAGGTTACATATGTTTCTGGACTCCCAAAATATCACTGCTCAGGACATTAATTTATTAAAGGCTCCTCAGTTGGTCCTTAGCACTAATATAGGCCTAGCAAAAGTGATGCATTTAAATTTAGCAAATCAAGGTTTTTTGTAAAATGAGGTTAAACTAAATGGTCTTGACAAAAGCCAAAGTCTTCTGATTTTAAAAGTAAATAATAATACAACAGTATATTTATTAAGAGCCGAATCTGAATAGAATTGCTATTTCACCAAAATAAAATACATAACTTAGAATTTTTCCAAAAAATTTTAACTATCTATAACTGTATACTGAGACAAATGCCTAGTCATAGATCCACACAAGACATCATACAGAGTTACAAAATATATGGTATCAGTTCTGCTCTCATTAGATATATATCCTCCCTAATGCTAAGCTGTAATGTGAGCAATTTGGGATCGGTAAGATGATGCCATCCATCCATGGAACTTATTCTTTGTTTCAGTCAATAAAGTTTCATTCCATTCCATGGTAACATACTGCAGTATGTCGTGTCTGGCAAACATATACAGATTTTTAGTTAAAAGGGGGGCAGAATATTAGGGTATATTTATTAGACCATATTATTTTACAGGAAGTAATAATTGCTGAGACATGCTCAATCATTCATCCACTAATCGTCCAAATATATGAATCCTAGCTCATTTGATCTTTGAAGTTTTCACAGAGATGAGAATTGAGTGGAGCCTGAAAAAAATGGAAATCATTTCTTTACACTTGATCTTAGCCCAAAGGTTGAGAAGTAGTTGGAAATCATTTCCTTAAAAGTGGAGAGTTTTATACGGGCCTCATGCCCTTTGTCAGGTGTGTGATTTGCAAATATTTTCTGTGGCTTATCTTTTCATTCTCCTGCCAGTGTCTTACACAGGGAAAATTTTTCTAATTTTTATCAAGTCCAATTTACCATTTTTTCTTTTCTATATTGTGCTTTTGGTGTTGTATCTAAGAATTCTTTTCTTAACTGAAGGTCATGAAGGTTTTCTTCTAAAAGTTTTGTTGTTTTACATTTTATATTTAAGTATGTGATCCATTTTGAGTTAGTTTTTGTATAAGGTGATAGATATGAGTCAAAGACAAGCCACAAAAATTTTTGTTGATGTCCAATTGTTCCAGCACTATTTATTGAAAAGACTATTCTTTCTCCACTGAATTAATTATCTTTGCAGCTTTGTCTCTAATCAATTGACCATATTTACATGGGTATTTTTCTAGGCTTGTTATTCTGTTCCATCGATCTATGTGTCTATGTTTTCACTGATTCCTCACTCTCTTGATTACAGTAGCTTTATAATAAATCTTCAAGTCAGGTCACAGGAGTCCTTCAACTTTGCTCTTCCTTTTCAAAACAACAACCTAAGTATTAAAATGGGCAGAAACTTTAACCAGACAGACACTTCATCAAAGAAGATAAGTGGATGGCAAATAAGTCCATGAAAAGATGCTCAGCATTATTAGTCAGCTCAGCATTATGGAATACAATCAAAACCCTTTAAGACACCACTACATACATATCAGAAGGACAAAACAAACTAGCCCACCAACTGCCCTCCCCTAGAAGAACACCAGACAATACCAAGTGTTGGTGAGAATGAGGAGAAATTGGAACTGTCATACATACTGGTGGGAACGCAGCCACTTTGGGAAAAGTGTAGCAGTTTGTCCTGAAGTTAAATATGCACTTACCGCAGGGCCTGATGATCTCACTCCTCAGTATTTGCCCAAGAGAAGTGAAAATTTATGTTCACACAATAAAATCTGTATGTGAATGTTCACAGAAACTTTATTCATATTTGCCAAAAACTGAAAAAAACAAACAAACAAAACCAATGTCCCTCAACTGGAAAATGGACAAACGATGAAATACTACACCACAATAAAATAGAAAAAATGATTAACACACACAATAACAAAGATGAATCTCAAATGCATTACACTAAGTGAAGGAAATCAGACTCAAAATGCTAAAAATGTTATAATTATATTTATGATGTTTTGGAAAAGACAAAACTATAGGGATGAAGAACAGCTCAGAGCTTGTGTGGGTTAGGGTTGACTACCAAAGGGTAACATGAGGCGATTTTGTGTGTGTGTGTGTGTGTGTATGGGTGTGGCTGTGGGTGTGTGCTAGGGGAGGGGGTGCATTTGGAACTTAACAGTGGTGGTGGTTACATGGCTCTGTGTCGATCAATACTCATAGAGCTGTATACCAAAACAAATTATTTTACTGTGTGCAAATTAAAAATAAATTACATGCGGATGCATAAAGTATTCTACTGCTACAGAAAAGGGGAGATGTAATAGTGAGGTGGGAGAGAAGTCTGGATCGTTAAACTGGTTAACTGAGGTTAGGAAACTATCCTTAGCTTTAAGCCAGTGATTTCCAACAGGTGTGCTGCAAGGATGTTTAAAACATGCAATACCTGACTATTTAGTCAGGGGCACTAACCTTTTTTCCCTTAGACTGTCAAATAAAAAAATGACAATGGCCAACACAATAGGCATCTGGTGTGAATAAATCAAAATTATACCTATTTCTTATCAAATTGGCAAAAAATAAAATATATTTTTTGGTGTGCCAAAGAATTTTAGTAATTAGTTTGTGTGTCATGAGATGAAAATGATCAAAAATTGCTGCTATAAGCCAAAGCATTCAAATGTGGGAACATAAAAATGAAAATGATGATTAGGTGGCTTACTCTATTGACAATGTGTACCATAGAACCCTAGGAAAGCAGGTAAGGAAACCAATTAAGAATTGATAAGGATACCCCTAAGGGTAAAAATCCTATACCTAAATAGGAAGTTGTAAATTGTAAATTCACTCATTTAACTCTATCTCAATATTCCTAAGAACCAGTGAGGTTACAATTATTATCTGCAAATACTAGACACAAAAATGAAGGCTCAGAGAGGTTACAGGATTTGCTGAAGTTCACACTATGTAATTGTGAAGCTGAGACCTTGATTCTCATCAGGTCTCTTTATTCTCTCGCACCATTTTATTCATTTCCTTCCTAGCATTCATCACAGTCTGTTATGATGTGTTAATTTGTTTTCTTGTTAGTCTGTATCTCCAACTTGACTTCAAGGGAGGAGCCCTGTTCCTGAAGTTCACTGTTGTATCCTCAGCCTATTACAGTGCTTGGCACATGGTAGATGTTTAACAACAAATATTCATTGACTGAATAACCACACAAGTTACAAAGCAAAGACAGCATTATTGCCTGGCATTATCCTTTGACACACGTATGCTATCTGCGGTGATAGGGACAGGTGTTCCATGTCTCGTTTTTATCCCAGTAGTTCTCAAAGCTGCCTGTGCACTCCCATGCAGATTTTTTAAAAAATCAAAGCAATATAAGTGAAATGATAGCTCAAGATTTATAACATAAAGGAGCCCCCAGGCCTAATCACTGTCACTTTTCAGTTTCCATTACCATAGTGGAAGTCTACTCTAAACACTGATTTTATCCATCCCACCAGGAAGCATGATTATAATACCCTTTCTTGACTTTTCAGAATTAGAAATTACCTGCTGACTTCCTACCATGGAAGATTTAGCTCTCTTACGTTATTTCTACTCAAGAATTTCCCTTATTCTATTCCTGCAATATAGTAGGAACTACAGTACTTTTTAAAGCTGACCACATGCGTACTATAAATACATTTTTAAATGTAAAGTTTCTTTTTTAATATGATTTTTCCTTTATGTAATAATTGCTTGTTTTAATTTGCTTTCTCTTGTATATTCCTACTTTTAAGTCATCTCCAAATTACATTATTACTCATACATATCTGTATAGTGAAATACATTGATAATCTAATGATCCTTTTTTTTTCCTTGAAGATATCAGTTTTTGAGACTTCCATTCTCTAGTCTCAGTCTAATTGCTTTTTAGGCCTGTCAGTTGTTATCCTGGAAATTTCCTTCACCATCATCCTGGGATACCTCTTTTCCTTTCTCCAGTGTTGATCCATGTCTTCATCTCTCTTTTGTACTCCGTCTTTTTGGTGAGAAACACCTTCAAGTATGTTCCTGAGGAATGGTTTTATAGGGAAAAAAACTTTTAGAAATCTTGCATGTCTAAGAATACCTTTATTTTGCTCTTAGACTTGATTGATTGGTTGAGTTTACAGGGAATTCCAGATAGTAAATAATCTTTCCTTTGGAATTTATATATTTCTCTATTTTATTCTAGCTTCCAGTATCATTATTGAAAACTCCAATATCATTCTCTATTATTATGCCTGATCTTTTGTATGCAATCTGTTTGTCTTCCTATCTGGAGCATTTAGGGAATTTTCTTCATCTTTATTGTTCTGACATTTTAGAATTAAGTGCCTTTCTGTGAGAGCATTTTTCATTCATTCAAGGCATTCATTTCAACCTGGAAACACACTTCTTTTGGTTCTGGGAAATATGTCTGTCTTTGATGATTCCACCTGCCACTAACAACCTCCTTTTCCCTTTTCAGAACTTGGGTCAGGTGTACAATCTCCTGAATTGATCCTAAATTCCCTTTTCTCTCATATAGTTTTAAACTGTTTGTCTTTTTTATCCTTCTTTTGAGACCTCAACTTCACTTTATCATCTGTGATTGAATTAAAAAAATTTTTTTAATTCCAAAAGCCCATTTTTTCTTTGAATATTTCTTTCAAAAATAGCATCCTATTTTCATACATATCTCCTTTAATAATATTGCTCAGTACTCTAAAATTTTATTCTCTCTGCTAAGGTTATGTTCAACAACCCCCTACCCCCAACCCCACTTTTTTTCTTGTTTGTTTTCATGTCTGATTTTTATGATTGTGGGTTTCCTCAAAAGTGTGGTTACTCCCAAATGTCTATTTATGTTTAAGAGTGAGAGAAACTACTTGCACAGCTGGAACTTGTGGGTTGACAGACCTCATTCGTGATGTGGTTAGGCAGGGGATGAAACTATCTATCTCCTCTACCCATAAAAGTATTTTTTCTTGGGTAAGTCAGTTTCCTGAGAAAGGAATCCTCCAATATCTTCTCTGCAGGGCATAAATCTGGAAATGGTCATTACTGGTGTTGAGTGGGAAAGAAAGTTTCATAGACTTACTTCCACTTATTCCTTTTACTCCAATATGCAATTAGACACCTCACCCCTAAACTCAGCAATCTTAATGTCTTTAACACCAGAGCTTCTCCAGTTTACCCTTACCAGTGAGTGAGTAAATCTCTGTCTCTGCATTGGGTTGGGGCAGTGTGTTATCTAACTGTTTAGGTGGGAAGTGATCCGAGGACTTACTACTGAGAGAGACTGTCAACGAGTTTTGTTGTATTCAGCCTGTCTTCTCACCTATAACCACTAAGATCTCTGGGCCTTAGGTTCCTGGTGATCTCGATATGTACTTATGCTATGTCAAGGAGTTTGGGGAAGGAGCAGAATAAGTGTTCAATTCAATCCACTATGTTGGCCAGATTTCCTGGTCTCATTCTAAACACAGATTTTATGGGCTCTTCTCAGACCTTCCAAGCCAGAATCTTTGGTGGGTAAATCTAGGAATATGTGTTTTTTGAAATGCTTTAATTTTTCTTTACCCATATTTTGCCATGTATAATGTGCACCTTTTGCCCAAATTTCTGAGGGGAAAATAAGGATGCACATTATACATGGGTGTAATGATTACATACCAATAGTTGGCACAATAATTCTGTGTATGACATGCACAAAAACATGGATATGTATTGTACATGGCAAAATATGGGATTTTTTCCAAGAATGAAAGAAAATTTTCACCTACAGTCTACACTCATTATCATTCTGTATTAGTTTCAGATGCATAGTGCAGTGGCCAGATAACCACGTACCTCACAAAGAGGTCCCCTCAGCCCCGATACCTCAAGTAATCACCTAGACCCATACAATCACCTGGAGTTATTATGGTATCATTGATTATATTTACTATGCTGTAATTTACATCTCTATTGACTATTCTGTAACTACTAATTTGTACTTATTGCCTTCAGCCCTTTTACCCAGCCCTCCAACCCCTCCACTCTGTCAACTGTCAGTCTGTTTCTGTACCTATGGGTCTGTTTCCATTTTGTTTATTTTGCTCTTTAGAGTCCACATATAAGTAAAATCATATGGTATTTGTTTTTCTAGGAGTATGTACTTTGAAAAGGTTCTCAGGTGACTCTGATGACACTAGTGCATTAACCTACATGTGGAAACCATTACTTCAGTACTGTCCCACTGGCACACCTTTGCCAGTTATCTTTGAAGGCCCAATGAACTAGGAGTAAGGGAATGAGGGAAAGAACAGGTAAAATCTGAGAAAAGGATGACATTTTGGGAAGAGCATGACTTGGTTGGGAATGTTGGTGTTAGTGTTTCTCAGTGGTGAGCAGAAGGTCAGGGAAGTGGGGGAAAAATATTGGAGTGCAAGGAGGACCACCGACCTCTTGCTGGGAGGGAGGGTTGTGAGATGATGTTAATGGATTTTATATCTATTTTGAAGGCAGAATAGAAATTTTCCTCTTCCAACTCTACTTCACCTTCTTTTCTTTTCTCCTTTCCCTCCTTTTATTTTCCTTATACAGGTTTTTACAATAAAGGAAGCCATACAGCTATTTTGAAATTCAAAACTTGGAAAGCTAAATAAGAAAAGCCCTAAACAAAATTTCACCGGAATGTACTCTCTATCGAAATTATTCATTCAAGAGAACAATTTTCAAAGTCAAGGATATTTATATGCACTGAAGACAGACACTGCAGCACATGCAGAATAAAAATAGATATGATTTCCTTATCGAACACCTCATCATTTTCTACATTTTAGGAGTGGTATGTGCAAGTGGTTAGGTATGAATTGCGGATTAGAGATAGCAGAGAGTCATAAAGCAAAGGAGTTTGCAGCAAGGAGGGAAAGAGAAGAAATATAGATAAAGAAAAAAGGGAGGGATAGTTATGGTATGAATTATATGGCACAGAGCCAAGGTTTCTCCGGAAGACTATTATGTGAAATTTATTAAACAGAAAAAAGGGAAGGTGAGGGTGATGCAGAGATAGGGTAAAGAAGGAACTTTTAAGATAATTTTTTACTAATTGCTAAAGGTTTGATATATATATTATTGTATTCATTTGTCCAGGTAAGCAATGTTATTAGAACAGACAAAAAGTGGTATTTTGAAAAATGGAATATATACTAAGGACTTAGCATTTATCTATAGCTAGGCTGTACTGTGGCATTTCAAAGCTGTGGTAGTACCTGGTATAGATCTCAATTTTAATGGTCGAAGATGAATCTCTTAAATCCAATGCTAACAACTTCAACTGACATAATATCCCTCCAGGCCCTGTGGGGGTGGCTAGAATTTTATGAACCCATGAATCATCTAGACAGGAAATTATTTTCATTTATTCTTCCATATCCTACCTACATTTACAAGATGTAAGGAAATTGCACAGTGTATTTAATATCAGGTGAAAGAAAATGCTTGTTAAATGTGCTGCAATACAAAGTGATGATAACAAAGGGGAAATTATAAACTGGATTTCTTATAGTTGTTTTTATCAATTTTAAAAATGCAGCATAGATTTTTGCCACATTCATTTACTTCAAGTACATTCATTCAAAATTGCATTTTTTAGCAAAGTGTTTTGCATATGCCAGACAGTTTTTAAGTTTCTTGAATGAATAGGTGAGAACTGAGAGAACTGTTGGAGAACTGGAAAGATTCTTATTGTTTTCAGAGATTTGAGTTCCTTAAAATACATACACAATGTAAATCAACCAGTTCTGTTTTTACCATCAGACCTTCACTTAAAGCTATTTTCTGGAAATATGTGATAACCCATTCATCAGCTGCATCTTTTCAGATTTAGATTCTCTTGTATAAAGGTAGAGGAAGCCTAAGTTCCTTGGAAATGATATGCCTTGGTGAAGCAATCCCCAATGTTGTATTTTAGCTTTATCTAACTATTTAATGCACAGACATTCATTGATTTCATTCATGTTGACATGCCATATACCACAAAATTTAATAGTACAGAAAATTAATTTTTTTTCTATTTTAAGAGATTTTGGTTCACATAAGCTTAGTTTGTGCAGTTAATAGCCACTACAAAAGAAAAACAAACCATTAATTTTATTGTCATTTTTGACTTTATTACAATGTATTTGTAGTTCAGTGTTAAGATGTTACTGGCCCTGGGTGGCTCTGCCTAGTGTGTGGGTTCTTGACTTTGTGTAGGATCCATTTATTAAAGCTGGGGAGAGTGAAACAAGGAAGGGCTTAGCACAGAAGACGCACCAGGAGAGCCTAGGCTGGGCTGCCTTAGCTCACTGGGAAGTCAGAGAAAAGAGGACTTGGAGACAGGTTGGGGAGATTAGCCTGGAGATGCCCATTGCCTTAGAGTTTAAGAGATATGTGCCTGTGAAGAGAGAAGGGGGCAGGGTAGAAGAAGGGAAAGGAAATGTTGCAGGCTGTTCCCCAGAGGGAGGGCACACTGCTGGGTCCTTTGTCTTGAGGCTTCTAACCCCTTCTTGCAGGCCCCTGAAGCCTTCCCCTTCTTAGGGGAGGCCTCAGGGGAGGGTTTAGTAGAAACCCTCATCAGTCCTCAGTCCTCCAGGGGTCCCCTTCAGGGTCATGGTCTCCACTCACTGGTCAGTGGCAGGGCAGGGGGTCTTTAGTCATTGCATTTGGTCCTGGTGTTACCCACCTGGTTTTGCTGCTTTTCTGGGTCTAGAGCTCATATACAACTGAGGCCTAGATTTATCTCCAGAGAGGAAAGGTGGGAGAGGAAAGGTTACTCTTGATGTGAGGTGTTTGTCTTCCCAGTTTGCCCCCTGCCAGGCCCTCAGGCCTTCTGTCCTGGTGACCATGTGCACCTGTCTATAAATTGCTTGGCCACTGTGTTCAGCTGCCTGTCTCAGTTTCCCTATTCCACTTGCCAACGAATTTTCTTAGCTTCTTACTATCCTGTCTCAAAGGTATCATCTTAATGTAAGATCATTTTTGAGATAAATTAAAACTAAAAAGTAATTACTTTCCTTAACTCTGTAGTCTCAATATTTTGGGCATAAGTATTGATGAGGAAATAAAATTAACAAAATCTTCTCCTAGACCAGAAATCCTCCCCACAAAGGTTGTGGAAAAATAAAACACTGCTTATTGAATAAGCATTAAACCAGAATGTGATGTGCATTATGGAAAATCAGCAAAGTGACTGCAGAGACAGAAAGAATCTCACCCTTTATATAGCCAAGCAAATTTAACAGATTGCATGTTTTAAACTGTAACCAGTCCTTAAGTTAGACCTTGTCAACACCATTTGGACACATAATGCATCTTAACTTTATTTGGTAATTGAAATGACTATCTGTATTAGCTCATTAGTTTTATCCAGAGGAAAAACAAACTTCACATATCTTTATGAGAGAAGGTAGTTTTGCAACCTGGACCAATTGGCCCAATGAAGTTAGGCTTCTACTCTCCTAAAGTAACTGGGAGATAGGGATGCTATCTCACTCTCTTTTATTTTATGAAAATATAGTTGACATACAATGTTAGTTTCAGGTGCATGGCATAATGATTTGATATTTGTATATATTGTGAAATGATCACCACATCTGTCATCATACATGGTTACAATTTTTTTAAAACTTGTAACGAGAACTCATGATTTATTATTAGCATCTTTCAAACATGCAATATAGTCACCATGCTATATATTAGATCCCCATGACTAATTTATTTATATCTGGATGTCTGGACCTTTTGACTCCCTCTACCTGTTTCAACCCCTACTCCTGAAAACCAGTTTGTTCTCTGTCACTATGAGCTTTAAAAAAAATTCCACATATAAGTGAGATCATAATGGTATTTATATTTTTTGTTTGATTAATATCACTTAGCATAATGACATCGAGGTCCTTTCCATGTTGTAAATATCAAGCTTTCCTTTTTTAAGACTGAATAATATTCCATTGTGTACACACACACACACACACACACACACACCCCACCTTTCTTTATCTATTCAGGTGTGCTATCTCTCTTAATATTTGCATTTCAAAGAAATAGCTCCTAGGTCCTGGAGCTCGACTTTGCTGGCACATAAAGCTGACAAAGCACTAGCTGACAGAAGACCTATCAAGTCATCAAGAAGATTCATCTTCAAAGAGATGAGCAAGTACTTATCAATTACAAGTTTTCTAAGGTAAATGATTTGAGAAGGAAAATTTCTTACTCCATCATCAATGGGGAGAATTAAGTCTCTTATGGTACTGAACAACAAGTGGGGTCCTTCTGCCCACTGCCACTCCTCTGGGCCAAATTCTGGAAGCAAAGGTTTGGTGAAAAGGAGAAGAGTCTTTATTGAAAAGCTACAAAATTATGGAGTAACACCTTTCCACATACATTAGTCACTGAGCTTAAATCACTTAACCCTATCAATTAAGGCTAAACTCTTTAACACCTGAGTTCTATCATTTCCCCCTGGTAGTTTTTAATTATCTTATTTCTATAGATTAATTTACAAACTAAAACAACATAAGATACAAAAGCTACACAATTATAGACCGATGGCAGGCTTCTGCCTCAGCGCTCGTCTCTTCCAGAACACCTGAAGAATAACCCTGCCACCCTCTGCCAGGTCAGACCTATCCTATGCTTCACTCGCAGTTTCTTCTCCCAGCCACAGTCCATCCAAAATAACGTCCTTTGAGAAACGCAAGGACTACAGCACAACCCCCAGGCACCCTGGAAGAACAGATGCAAAGAGCCCCTCTCTGCCCTCCTTTTGTTTTAAATCTTCTGCCCCTAATTCCTTGTGTTTTGCAAGCCTGGGGCCTCTTAGCCAATCTCATCCTAGGCTGTTTACTGTTGCCTTGGGCAACTTCTTCCTAGGGCCCTTCCCTACTCGGTTGTCCCAAAGATCTGATTAGATCTTTCTGAATCACTTAAAATTTGATTTGTCTTTACACCATGTTCTGGGTTCTTTGAAACAGAAGACAAGAAAAAGTCTCATTTAAAGTTTATGTTTTTCTATGTGTAGGGCTTTCACAACAAATAACCGTGTTTAGGGAAAAAAAAATACACACACACACACACACACACACACGCACACACACACATATGTTCACTCCTCTTGCTTGGCTCCCATAAAGTTTAAAGGATGAAGGGTGGAGATGGCTGGTTGAAGTTAGATTTGCTCCAGGCAAAGAATGTGGTACATCCAAAGTACCTGATACGTTAAAAAGTCGGCCACAGGAACACACCCTTGAATTAGTGACTAATACTGTTTCAGATCTCCTAGTTATCTTCGTTTAGCTCACATTACTCATTTTCCACTAAATTCTTTTGGCGAAGGACGCTTCAGAAACAGCTTCCCTGGAAGCGCAAAGCAATTTCGGTTCTTTACACATTCTAGACTTTTGAAGAGGTAAGGACTTTTATTATGAGGACCACTCACAGGACGCTTTTAAACAGCACCCATCACAATTCCAGCATTGAGTGTGTAGCCATTTTTTTTTTTTTTTTTTGTCTCAGGCTCCGGAATTATAGGGATGGGAAAGACAGCTCCTGCCTTTAAGCCACTCAGACTGCACTGAGGGAGCTGAAAATCATTCTGAAAATACAACTGATGCAAGTAAAGCGTACAGGAAAAAGTCACTGACTCCGAGGGTGAAAAACGCGTACTTAGGGGTCTCGGTGCGTGTTCCCAAAGCCTCTTTCATTCCCGGAGATTTCAGCTCCCGGGATCACCCAGCACCCCGAGGGCACACTTAATATTTTAATCACGCCTCCGCCCCCACCCTCCGAATTCCTTTCTGGTTGCGGATCCGCGGGTTAGTGCTTTCCAGGCTGCCCCAGCTTATCAGACCGGGCCTGGCCACTTCCCGGCCGCGGCCAGGCGAGTTTCCCAAAGTTTCCTGTGACGCCGCCGTCCGCCTCCTGGCCATCCCGCCCTCACTCCCACCGGCAGCCCTGAACACAGGCTGGAGAGGAGCGGGCTACAGGAAGAGAGAAGCGCAAACAGGAGGACCACAGGACACCGCCCCAGCCCGGGAGCAGGCCCAGAGGGCGGCGGCTATAGTCTCACGCCTTCCCTGGCCGCACCCGTTGCCCGGCGTTCGCGCACGCCCACCGGGCCTGGACTCCGAGACCCACCCTCCCGGCCCGCGCCAATCGGCCGCGCCCCACCTCCTGGGAGGTGGTGGAGGAGGGGGTTGGGGGCGGCAGGCAGCACCGCCTTCCGTTCGTGCCCATTGGCTGAGGCCTCGAGGGTGCTCGCCGACCGGAGTGCATCTGGATAGGCCGTAGAGGCTCCTGACAGCGGCGCCCATTGGCTGTGGCGGCCCCGTGACGCGGGGTGGTGACTGGCTCCCGTGTCTGAGGGGCTCCTGCTTGTCAGGTTCTAGGTAAGTGAGTTTTGCGCCGCCAGCGGCGGGCGCTGTTGCCTGGGGCAACGCCGTGGGAGGGGGGAAGAGGAGGGAAGGGCAGCGGGGAACCCAGGCTACACTCCCTGCCCGCAGGGGGGTGCCTGGGACTCAGCCCTGGCTGCGGCGCCTTGGCCGAATGCTCTTCCTCCGCCCTCGGTCACCCCCCCCACCGGCCCCAGGCTGCGGGGTCTCCCGCCCTAACTCCGCCCGCGGCAGAGCATTCTTGGTTTGGGTTTTGGGTCGGACTGTCCTTCGGACCGGCGAGGCCCGCCCCTCCCACCTACCCCGGACTGGAGGCTGAGGGGGCGGGTGCCGGCGCGAAAGGGCTGAGGCTGGCGCCACGGCCCCGCCCCGTCGCCGGGTCGGGGGTCTGCGGGGTGTGGGGTGGTGGAGGAGGGACTGTAGGCACCGCCCATTACTCCCGCAGCCCCTTTTCTCTGCGTGTCTCTGTCCTGGAGCTGCTCTCCAGCTCTGGCGGCCACCCCAAACCCCTAGGTGTTCCCCAGTCTCTCCCTGCGCCTGGGGCCCTTCAGTCTCCCTGGACCGTCTCAGTCCCGCCCCAGGTTTTCTCCCGTAGGTCAGTTTCCTCACCTCCCGCTTTATCCCTCACCTTCCATTCCTGGTCTGTCTGCTCCCTCGTTGTGTCTGGGCCAAAGGTGACTCTGAAGAGATAGTCAAGAGACGAACTGTTAGGTGTGTAGCTAGTGCAGCCGGGTCAATTTCTGCCATTTAGGGTTGAGGAGGTGTTGGGTGGCCGTCTGCCATTGGAATCTCCCTTCAGTGTCAACTTTTTTCAACAACTCTATTTGGGTTGGTATTGGAAGGGGTACGTCACGCAGGAATTAAGGACTTAACTGTGTTGTCACTTTTCACTTTGCACATTTGTGATGTCCTTTAATGGTGTTCAATTCCAAATCTAAAAAATTATTGAGTGTAGCCTTTGGTTTTCCTTTGCCTTATGATTAAAGAGAAGCTTCAATCCTTTTAATTCGAAAGGAGTGCATAGTGATCTCACCGTCACTTTGACATCAACTACTTTAAGGGGATAGTATACCATTTTTCTTTTTCTCTAGGTATTTTATGGCAATAAAAAAAATTTCAAATGGAGCCACTGTATGTAAAAGTATAACGTAAAAAGCAATAATAGACCAAAACCATTTTTGTGGTTAAAGACTAGAAAGTGCTTTTCATCCTATGCAATGGGATCAGGATTAAGAAAAAAAACCTATTGCAAAACTAGAATTGTTTTACTAGTGCAGTGTTGTAGTCCTTGTATACCTATTTGGTATTAACAAGGACATTTATGAAGAGCCACAAGTTTGTCAGTCAATGCAAAGGAAGGCTGAGTATATATTTTGTAACCCAGGAACACTTTTTTTGCTAATACTCTTGAACCAAGGGAACTATGTTTGTTTCCAAAGGTGTTGGGAATGCATTAAAAGAGTACATGCTCATAGTGGAAATGTTTTCTGTTTTCTTCCATGAAAGACCTTTGGTGATCTGTTTCTCTTCCGCACCAATGGTTAGCAGCATTAAACATTTACAGGTAATGTTATTTAGGGTCCTGTTAATGTAGCTTCTGCACTACTTCAAAGGTTGATGTTAGTAGTTTGGAAGAAATAGTCCAGGCTTATGATAGAAAAATCATTTTGAGATATCTTCAACCATTAGTTAACTATAACTCTGGTCTGTGACCATTTCAAATTTGCCATTTCCTTTCTACCAGTATTTCACTATTAAAAATTTCAAACAATGAAGAAAACTCAAATTATTCAGTCACTACCCAACTACCTACACAGCAATAACACTTTTTAAGACGGTTGTTAAATTTTAAGGAACAGAGAAGCTGAAATGATCAAGTTGGAAAACCAGCATAAATACATATACCAAAATATTAAGGTGATTATTTCCATTTGTAGATGGGAGTAGTGTTTATGAAAGCTGTTGTAACTTAATTCCATGAGACTATTAAAGAGCAATCTTGTAAGAAATCATCATCTTTGTAAATCAAGGCCCAGATGATTAAATTGCATTTTGATAATCAGAAAAAAAAAGAAAATTTGATGAACTTGTTATACAAATAGAAGTTTTGTTTTAAAATTGGACTCCTGCATTAATAGATTCTAGTTTTGTACTTGATTTTTAAGTAAGCATGGTTTTTTGAAGACAGGTTCAAGGGACTATAAATTGTACAATGTATTGGTAATATACTTAATATCAGGTCAATCTAAATATGTTATTTTGGAATAAGAATGTGGTTTTGTAATGGAAAAAGAAAGCTTAGATATGTGAACTTTTAAAAGAACTGTATCATGGAAAAGGAGGTAACTAGATTTGATAGGGCTCAAAACTTTGTTGGGTGTTGTTTTATGGTATAGCTAAAGGATATTTTAATTAATAATTTAATATATAAGTTCTCTTCAGATTATAATAAAATATGAAATGGCTCTAAGTTAACATATTTGTTTATTGTATTTGTAATTTTTCTATACTTAGGAAATGTCTGCATTCTTAAGTATTCGAATCCTGTTTTTTAGTTCTAGTTTACCCTAAATCTGTTTTTCATACTTACCTAATTTTTATAGCTAATATCTTAAATATTGCAATTAAGAGCTATGTCTCAGAATTTATAGATCTTTGGATTAACTCATTTTTTCATATCCATTTGTCTCTGGCATGTTTACATATGGTTAATTTACTACATCACTGAGAGAAGTGTGATAAAGCAGGTCACAGTTTTGGAACTTTGGAAAGCATAAGATGTTTAGATATTTTTTAATTAAAGCTCTAGGTATTTTTCTCCCTGCCTTCCTCTGTCTTTCCTTTTCATCTTTCTCTTTAATTTTTATTATGAAAGTTAAATGCTTTAAAATAAATTCAGTAAAAAAACCATAGAGAAGAAAAGTCACCAATAATTTCATTACAGTTAATGATTTGGAAAATAACTGAAACTTTTGTTTTTTTCTCTAATATTTTGTCATTGCAGTTTTATTGTTTTCATTGCAGTATATCTGCACTTGCATCTAAACTGGTAGGAGTTCCTGAACTTGAGACTCAGTTTCCTTAAATTAGAAGAGATCTCCAAAATCTGGAAGAAAAATGGAAAAGAATAAATAGAGGACATATTAAAGTCAGGACAAAAGAATCAGACCCAAGCAACGATCTACTCTTTCTTATTTCATAAATATAACTATAATCCTAGTTACCCATATGAAACTGCTTTATGACTGACGCAACATGGGGCCTCTCAAGTTTTTCTTTAGAATTCAAAATATATAGGTAGGATGAAGTTTGTTTATAGTGACTTTCTACAAAAAGTTTCAAATTTCTTCACTTTTGGGATATTATGTATTCAGCTTTTTAAAACTTAATGTCATGCATAATTTGGAATTATTTCTGAAACATTGATATATTCTTATGAAAGTATGATAAATTTTTAGTTTGTACATCATTACTACTTACTATAAGCTTGACATTGTCTCTTCCTTTAGAAGGTTTTAATTAAAAGACTGACAATTTTAATGGAGGTGTTTCTTGCTAGGTCACAGTGCGTAGTGATATATGTGTATATATATATATATTTTTTTTGAGCTAGATAATTTGGATTTCCATTAGAGATCTGTAAATTCTTCTGTTGGGCAAGTTATTTAATCCCTTGAAACCAGTTTTCTCATCTGTAAGATGGGGATGATTAAATAGCCTAACATGGTTGTTATGAAGAAGAAATGAGACAATGTAACCCACTTTTCGGATTATAAGACGCACCCCCCTCCCCATTTGGGAGGAATAATGGTTGTTAATGCTGCTTTTGAGTTCTGTTTACATTTACATTGGTGAAATATTATTTATTTATGTTATTAAATATTTTACCACATTTTTTGCTTCAAATTTTTTTTCCTATTCTCCTCCTCTAAAACCCTAGGTGTATCTTATGGTCCGAAAAATATGGTAGGTAAAATGCCTGAATTTAGAATGTCCTCAATTCTGCTTTAATTTTATCTATCCTAGTATTACTGTGTTTATTCTAACATCTTAAAAGTCCCTAAATTTTAGACTTAGGAAATTAAAATAATTGCATTAAGTTTACTTAAATTGAATGGCATTTGTATTTGTATAGACATAGCAAATAGTTAGACATACCTGTGATTAGCTGTTCTTGTATAGTTCTTTGATTACTCTCTCTCAGTAGAGATAGTCACAAATTAAGTGTTTTTTAACCTCAAAATATGTCTATTTTGTCTGAATTCCTGAATTATTTTTCTTTCACCTTAGATTATCATCTATTGTTAGATTGTTTCCCAAAATTCCTTTCATTTAACCACAACTATTTGCCTAAAAGTGGTACAAGAAAACTAAATATTACTTTCTTAAATCTCTAGTGTTCCTCTTTACCTTAAACCACATTTAATTAATCTGTTTAAAACTTAAACTGTATTTTCAAATGTAATGATACATAAAACTCTTGGTTGAATGTTTTCTGCTTCCTGCTTATGTATGATTAATTTTTTAAGGGGTAATATTCAATAAATGTCCATATTTCAGAATGTCTGTTCTATAACTATAGGGTTTTTTAAAAATATATTTTATTCATTATGCTATTACAGTTGTCCCATTTCTCCCCCATCATTCCCCTCCACCCTGCACACCCCCTCCCATCCACATTCCCCCCTCCTTTAGTTCATGTCCATGTGTCATAAATTCTTTAGCTTCTACATTTCCCACACTATTCTTGCCCTCCCCCTGTCTATTTTCTACCTATCGTCTATGCTACTTATTCTCTGTACCTTTTCCCCCTCTCTCCTCTTCCCATTCCCCTGTTGCTAGCCCTCCATGTGATCTCCATTTCTGTGTTTCTGTTCCCATTCTAGTGGTTTGCTTAGTTTGCTTTTGTCTTAGGTCTGGTTGTTAATATCTGTGAGTTTGCTGTCTTTTTACTATCATATTTTTGATCTTTTTCTTAGATGAGTCCCTTTAACATTTCATATAGTAAGGGCTTGGTGATGATGAACTCCTTTAACTTGACCTTATCTGAGAAGCACTTTATCTGCCCTTCCATCTAAATGACAACTTTGCTGGATAGAGCAATCTTGGATGTAGGTCCTTGACTTTCATGACTTGGAATACTTCTTTCCAGCCCCTTCTTGCCTGGAAGGTCTCTTTTGAGAAATTCACTGACAGTCTGATGGGAACTCCTTTGTAGGCGACTCTGCCTTTATCCCTTGCTGCTTCTAGAATTCTCTCCTTCATTTTAATCTTGGGTAATGTAATTATGATGTTCCTTGGTGTGTTCCTCCTTGGGTCCAACTTCTTTGGGACTCTCTGAGCTTCCTGGACTTCCTGGAAGTCTATTTCCTTTGCCAGATTGGGGAAGTTCTCGTTTATTATTTGTTCAAATAACTTTTCCACTTGTTGCTTTTCTTCCCTTTCTGGTACCCCTATAATTTGGATGTTGGGACGTTTCAAGATGTCTTGGAGGTTCCTAAGCCTCTCCTCATGTTTTTGAATTCTTGTTTCTTCCTTGTTTTCTGTTTGTTTGTTTGTTTCTTCCTTCTGGTCCACTCCATTGATTTGAGTCCCAGTTTTCCTCCCATCTCTATTGGTTCCCTGTGCGTTTTCTTTCATTTCACTTATTGTAGCCTTCATTTTTTCATCTAATTTGTGAGCAAAATCAGCCAATTCTGTGAGCATCCTGATCCTTAGGGCTTTGAACTGTGCATCTGATAGGTTGGTTATCTCTTGGTTGCTTAGATAAATTGGCTCTGGGGCTTTGATTTGTTTTCCAGTTTGAGCCTTTTTTTTTTTTTTTGGTCTGGTCGGGGCTGTTACGTGATGAGGGGCGGAGCCTTAGATGTTCCCCAGGGCAGGGCAGCCCAGTTGCTGGTTAGTGACACTGTATGTGGGGGCAGGGTCTGAGAGGGAACAATGGCACTTGCTCCGCTATCTCTCGGATTCCAGTTCCTTCTGCCACTTCCCCTTCTCCTGGATTATCTGCGTGCAAATGTGGGACCACCTAGTCAGCCAGCCGCCTTCTGCAGCCTCACTGGGTCTGCACCGTTGCCACCCTGTGCCTGGGGTCTGTTAGCTGCTGCTTGTGCACCTGGGGTCCGCGAGCTACCATCTGCATGCCTGGGGTCTGCCAGCCACTGCTGCCTGTGCCCCTGGGTCCGCCAGCCTCCACTTTTTCCTGCCGCGACCCTGCCCCTCTTAGTGGTCTGGATGAATGGTTGTTGGACTTCCATATAGTTAATTTTCTATCAGTTCTGGTTGTTTTCTTGTTTCTAAATCTTTGTTGTCTTTAATTTTCGTTGTGGGAGGAGGCACAGTGTGTTCACCTACGCCTCCATCTTGGCCTAAGTATAGGCTTTTAATTCTTAAAAAACACTCAGTTTAAATGCACAGACCAGCCTATAGTTGTTGGGTATCATGAAGCAGGCACTGAACTCAGTGAGGAGTTAGGAGTTGAACTAGATAGTCTTTATTGCCTCATCCAGCAGTAAAACAGATTTTGCTGTCTAAATCAATGATTCTCAATATTTTTTCTCATCCAGTAAAGATATTTACATATGTGACATACACTAATGTGCAGTTTCTCACCATGCTCTTTGTAATTACATCTTGTTTTCTTCTGCTCAAGAAAGCATATCAGAATACAAGTGAATGAAAATGATATCATTATAGGGGTAAACTTGAATCTACTGTGATTTATTGAGGAAAGTGAGTCACTGAAAAAAGTGTGTCACTATTATTAGTAACAAATAATTGAGACATACCTTTCAGTACTACAGTTGAGACCCAAGTCACACATTTTCCTGAAATGAATGCTTCTCCACTTTTTATTTTTATTCTCTTTTATTTTTATAATATTTTATTTATTTTATTTTTAGACAGAGGGGAAGGGAGAGAGAAGGACAGGGAGAGAAACATCAATGTGTGGTTACCTCTCTCATGCTCCCTACTGGGGACCTGGCACACAACCCAGGCATGTGCCCTGACTGGGAATCGAATCAGTGACCTTTTGGTTCGCAGCCCGTGCTCAATCCACTGAGCCACACCAGCCAGGGCCCTCTTCACTTTTTAAAATCAGTATTGTTATGGTACAGAAATAAAGATTACTAATTTTATGTTAATTAATAAAGAAGAATCTTACATTTCAAAGTTGAAATAACTTATAACACATTTAAAAATATTTGAATAACAGCACTATGGTCTTGATTGTAAATAAAATAACACTATTGTAGAAAAATTGAAATTAGTTTTCTGGTATAAATTATTTTACTTGCAGAAAAAGTATTTCATAGTGGGACAAATGGTTTTAGGAGAAGGGGAAACTCAATACTAGAATATTTATTTTTTAAAGATTTTATTTATTTTTAGGGAGAGGGGAAGGAAGAGAGAGAGGAGAGAAACATTAATGTGTGGTTGCCTTTTGCATGACCCATGCTGGCGACCTGGCCCACAGCCAAGGCATGTGCCCTGACTGGGAGTGGAACTGGTGACCCTTTAGTTCACAGGCCAACACTCAATCCGCTGAGCCACGCCATCCAGGGCTCAATACTGGAATATTTATATTCAAGGCATTTAGTATATACAAATGCTTTCTACATTGGTTTACAAAAGTATCTTTAAAATTATATCATTACGAATGAGATTGCTTTTAAATGGCTTATCCTCTGCGGATGTAGTGTGTATGATATTCAGTTAGATGAAGACAGAAAAACAACATTCAGGCCCTGGCTAGGTAGTTCAGTAGGTTGCCAGTTCCTGACCAGAGTCAGGGCACAAACAACAAACAACCATTAAATACATAAATAAGTGGAACAACAAGTTGATGCTTCTCTTTCTTTCTCTGTCTCACTCTCTCCCCCGTCTCCCTCCTCTTCCTTCCTCCGTCCCTCTGTCTTCTCTCTCTCAAATCAATAAATAAAAAGAAAAACAAGGTTCACAAGACCCTTGATATTGGCAAGTAGCATTTCTTGAAACCTTTGTGGATCTAGGACATAACTAGCTCTATAAAACACAGTCAAATTTAAGTGATTTCTTTAGACCCGTAACAATTGTATAATAGGACTCTAGGCATTAAAGTTGTTAAACCATATTTTGCTTCCAAAATGAAGGCTGTTGTTTTTGCATTATATCATTAGTATACGTGCAAGGTTCTTACTCCTGGCATTTGTGTCCTGGGGTTTGCAGAACAAGAGTATTTCTAGCATTGTAACAAAGGTGAAGAGTAGTCCTGGATCACTGTAATGCTTGCTGCTTGCTCCGGTTTCTTGGGTATGCTGTCTGATTGGGTTTGGAGACTTCTGCAGTTTGTGTCCCTTCTGCTCTCTGAATGCCTAGCTTGGGAGGATTTCCCAAGTTTGTCTTGTCAGTTGGTGGGGCTCTTTTGTTAATTTCACATTTCAGAAAGAAAAATGCATTTTACTCTTCTAATCAGTTTGGGTAACAGTTGGGTGAGTATCCACCCTAACAGCCATACCACCTCTTATTTCATGAAGTGGTTTGCGCAGTCTCCTTTCTCTTGAATTATATTTCCTTCACAATCACATGCTTTCTATACACTCTTATACTGGTTAATCATCATTTCAGCTTTCACTAATGTTTTTAAATTTTTGCTTTGCTTTGGAACAAAGGAAAGATTTTCAAGCATCTCCTTTTTGTTTGTTTCAATATAGAGACTTTCTAATGACACAGATTCAGCCACTGTCACATTTCATGTCTATTCTGAATTTACTCCAAACTAACATATTCTCCTTAAGTACCATCACTTTGTCAGGCCTCCTTACTTTCTATGTAGGGAGCAAATTTGGAATACTGATTAAAGGAAACTAAACAATACAATTATCTCAGATTGTTATTAATGACAAATAAATAGTTAGATCACTATCCTAATTTATAAACAGTTATATTAGAAAACTATATGGATCTTTATCTAGATTTATATATAATAGGAACTTTGTTGACAAGCATGAGGCTGATTTTTCTCTTACTGATATATTTGTAATGTATTATATTGCATTTGTATAATTATTTGTTTATGTATAGTTTTTCACCCCTTCTCAACATTTTATTCTCCAAGATAGAAACAGTTTCTGTCAGTACAAGATTTTTTGTAAATTATGTGGATTCAGATATTGTTATTAAGGAGGAGCATTAATATTTGTTTAGTGCCTACTAAAAGTTCTAGATACTTTTGGTACGTTTGTTTTTATTTTTATGACAACCTTGTAAATTGGATAGCTTGTACATGTTTCCTTTGTGATCTGGAACCAATTTCAGGTCTTACCATTTATGCAAGAAGACCCAAGATTTGAATTTAGGTCTTTCATATGCTAAACCTGATATAAATACGAATGGTAATGTCTGAATATAGTAAACCATTAGCAGGCCTGAATTTAACAGTAGTTTTAATTATTTGGGAGTGACAGTAAAGGTCCATGTTGAAGTATTTGCAGTTTTGCTGAAATGAATTTCTGTTATTGGTAGTGAGACCCTAAGACGTATCTGACCCTAGCTAACTGCCCAATGTCCACATCTTGTCTTGGACTGTTCTCTTGAGGTTGTCCTGTATTATAATTCCTTTTAGGTGGTAGTATGTTGTCTCTTTGTAAAATATTTTTCTGGGGAAAAAAAAAGCCAGCTGCTAGAAGTAAAGTAAAAGTAAAGAGGCGTGAGAAAGTTGTGGATCTTAGCCAGAAAATGAATGTTTCTTTTTTTAAACTTTTTGAGTAAATTTAAAAAAGGAGTGTTTAATCCAGTATTTTTGATCTGGATGTGAATCAGTCCACCACACCTTCTAGGGAAACAAAAGTTGACTTGTGAAACATTTATTATTGAGTGTTCCAATGCTGACAAAAATTTGCATAGTTTTTAGATGGATTTCTTGAAAATGTCAGGGATGTTATATTCATAAATCTTGTTTTGCTACCCTTCTCTCTCACCCTCAACAATAATATTTGAAAGAGATTTGACTTTATAAATAGCTGGTAGTTTTCAGAGGTTAATGTCATTGTTAAAAATATCTTAAAATATTAACATAAATAATGACATCTCACTTACAGGGTAATAGAGGTGTCCTTTTCTGAGTTTCACATTGATAATAACAGAATAGTAGCTAGACCCTGGTGATGGCCTCTTCTTAGGTTCTGATTTCTTATTTGTATTTTGGATCTTGATTTACCCTGTGACTGGAACAGGCATTCTGTAATTGAAGTGACAGCTTTGTTAGGAACACTTACTATTATATACAGTAATATCATGGTTTTTGAAAGAGGATATGATAGTAAAGAAATAGACATGTCCTTGAGGGAGCTTGTATTATAAAAATAATGCAGAAATGCTCTGTGTCACACAGGAGGCAAGTTATTGCAGCAATGGGACAGGGCAGGAAGGCATATGATTTTTCCTTTTTTGGTCATTCAACAAGTGTTAATAGAGTACTCATTCCATGTAAGGACTTACCTTATAGTTACAGATAATTATAAAGAATAGGGGGGTTTCAGACATTTTTTTTTGAGAGTACGGTGTAGTGGAAAGAGCATGGATATTAGAACCAGACCCTCCTAGGGTTGAATCTGTGCCACCAGTAAGTAGTTGTATGAATTTAGGCAAATAAGTGGCTTTAGTTTTTCCATTTGAAAACTGATATCAGTTTCATCTGGTAACTGGTAATAATATTAGATTTTTAAATTTCTTCATGAGATCAAAACCCTACTTATACTAGTTTAGGGCACTGGGGTACACAGGACTGTACTATCTTCAGGTATAGATGGATTCAGTGGACCCAAAGAATGGCCTCAGTACATGCCCAGTGGCTTTTTCTTGTGTTAGATATACTTTCAGATAGGCTTTCCCCATGAAGACCTCTTGGATGGCTCTAGGCTTACATTCTTTCAGTTTAGCAGGCCCAACATAAAAAGAGCTTCTCTTACCCATAGGTTTCCCATTGGTCCTGGGGTTACATCTCATTAAATAAATTGGGTCATATTTCCATCCTTGGTCCTGTGGTCAGGGAGATAGCATATGATGATAGGTCAGATCTGGACCAAGTGCTAACTATTGGAACTGGCAATAGGAACTATGGTCAGCCACAAAGTCTGAACCACTTGGACTCAGAGTCAGGGTGGGTGGGTCACTAAATGAAAAAGAAGGTACTGTGACCATGGGAAAGGAGAGTGGGTGCTGGGTAATATAACTAAAAGATGTTCACTATAATCTTTCCAATGTACATACATGTCCTCTATTACATACATATGCACCCTTGACAAAATGCCCTCAATATAGTGCATATCTTTTACTTACAACTTTCAGTGCACCACCTGCCCCGCCAACAAAGGAAGACAACTCAAAGACTTAATTGCTGTTTCTAATTTTAAGTCTACGATCTCTGGGATGTTCTCTCAGTTTTGCTTGAATAAATAAGTTCCAAGGGTCTAGGAACTTAGGGTTAAATAATATAACTAATTGTAGTAAAACCAGTGTTCAGAGATAGAAGGAAAATAATATAAAGACAGTAAAAACTCTCAATTAGAAAAGAGAAAAAGGAGAACTAACCTACAAAAGTTTTCTAGTCCACAATATATACATATTTTATTTGACAGGGATGGCAAGTACTCTTTGCTCTGGCAGTGGAGTAAGATTTTTGATTAACCAGTATGGCTGTCACTGGTTCTTCCTGGGAATATCTTTATTTTATTTTTTATTCCTGGTCACAGGAAGATGAGTACTGAGGAGGATTTCCTTAATGGGGACTGTGCTGCTTCAGTAGTCCATTTTCTGTTGATGAAGCGATGGGGTCCTGGGAACCATGTTAGGAATTGAGTGGCACAGATCTTTGTTGGGAATTTCTTAGGCAATACAACTTGTAAAAACTAAGTTTTTTTTTTTATTTACTTTATTTCTTTGCATTTGATCATCTTCTCCCAAGCACCCAAAGCCCAAGTTCTAGTCCTTGAATCTAACCATTACCTGGTATGTCTCTAAACAACTTTGACCATCACCCTAATCCAGTGGTTCTCCAACAGGGAGCATTTCATACCTTAGGGGACATTTGGCAATGTCTGGAGACATTTTTGCTGTCACATTGGGAAGGTTGGGGCTGAGTAGGCAGATGATACTGGCATCTGGTAGGTAGACCCCAAGGTACTGTTAAGCATCCTGTATGACAGCCCCCAACGACAAAGAGTTTTCCAGTTCAAAATATCTGTAGTACTGAGGTTGAGAGATCATGTAAATCCTAGCCTTTTCAATTTCCTTCTTGACTTTTGTTTATAGGCCATTCAGAGCAACTTCTTGAGGTAACAAACACAGATAATTTGTCCCTGCCTCTGGGCTGTTTCATAGTGGGTGGTTCTTTATGATGGGTAAATACCTTCTTTGCAAGAATGCTTGAGGAGAAGCCTGGAGCATTAGGCTTCTCTCGCTTTTTGTTTTAGTGTGGTTAAGGGCCTAATTTTAGTTTAGGGATATTTGATTTTCAACCTCATAAATTACAATATTAGCCATCTTGGATTTGTAATGAAAGACTGAAAAGATTTTTCTTTTATTAAAACTTCACTCAAAGTATGCTTCTTTTTTGAAGGAACTCTGAAGAGTACTACATAGTAGGCAATATACCAACATTCTAACATTTTTACTGAGTACCCTACAATTCTATCCTTAGTAGACACATAGCCTGGTTTACAAGAGTTGGCAGTTTATCAGCTGTATTTGCTTCTGAAGGAATCCTGACTCTTCACTTTGTAGTAGAGGGATACCAGATACCAGATTCTTCCACTTTCTGTTATTGATTCAGTTCTACATTTTAGGCTGTCACTTGTATTACCTGATTTTGGTATATATTTTTATATTCATCTGGCTTATTTTGGATGAAATTGATAGAAACTCAATTAAAAAAAGGATCCTTTCCATTTCTATAGGTGGTAACACTTTCCTTGTTTTTGCTTAGACCCCAAACCTTGAAGTTGTTCTCCACTCTTTTTCTTCCGCTTCCCCCACATAATTTATCAGAATATTCTATTGACTTCAAAATATATTGGAAATATGCCAGTTCTCACCAGTTCTTTTAGGGTCATTCTGGTTCAACACCGCCTTTTCTCTCCTACATAACTCCTAACAAGCCCCTTGCTACTACTGTTCCTCTCAGAATATTAGTGTCACCTTTTTTGAAAAGTAATAGAGTGTGTCACTTCTTTGCTCAGAATCTTTCAGTGATTTCCATGTAACTTAGAGTGCAAGCTCAAAGTCCTTCAAATGTGCTAGTATTGTGGTTCTGTTCTCCTCATGGATCTTCCTCTGAACTCTGATTTTTTCTATTGTCTCTACCACTCACTCCCTGTGGGCCTCCCCTCTCTTTCTTAAATAGGTGCTTTTTTATACTTACTGTTCTCCTGGCCTGGAATGCTCCTTTCCAGATATCCATATGACCTACTTCCTTGTCTCTTTTAGGTCCTTGCTCAAATAAAACTTCATCTGTAAAGTCTTTAATCACCTAACATAAATTTGAAATCTCTTAATTCCCCCATACTTCTTGTTACCTTTTCCTGCTTTCTCTCTCTTTATAACACTTATCACCACTTAATACTGTGCATTTCACTTATTTATTTTGTATTTTGTTTCCTTTCTCTAGAATATAATCTTGATGAGGGCAGGAATTTTTGTCTGTTTTGTTGTGTAGGAAAATGCATGGCACATAGCTTAGTACACTCTCAGTAAATATTTGTTGAATGAATTAATAAATAGAAAAATAATGTACTGCCTCATGTAACTGTTAATTCTGAAACACTGATGGAAAGAGAATACCCTGCAGAGGGAGAGAGATTACTCATTAAGCAAATTTCTCCAGGGGAGACCAGGAAAGTATGTAGGTTTATACTGGAATATATGTAAATATAAATAAAAATATAAAACTATAACATAATAAACATAAGTTAAATAATATAAGTGAATGTCTTCCAGGTTAGGGAAGGAGAGGGCTTTATTTTTCCAAAGCTCATTGGAGGTCTCAATCTGTAGGGAGACACTGTCTCTAGTTTCCAAGGCTGTCTATCATGCAAATATCCTTATACTACCTTTTGCTCAGGAGGCTCTGATTGTGCAGCAACAGGAGAAATCCCGAGAGAATTGTTTCCCAACAGTTATTCTAAGATTTCAGCAAGTATATTTATTCATACCTCAACTCAGGTGTGACTAGATCTAGGGGCAAAATGTTTTCAGAGTTTTCTTTATATCTCTTTCCATCTCTTAGCAATTATTTTCTCTGGTTGGCTCACTGTCAAGTAGATACTTATGTTCTTTCAGTTTAGCAACCTCAACTGAAAGATGACTTTCTGAGTAGTTCTTGCAGAATTGAGTTTTGTCAGTCCTATTGTTACGGAACAGAGTGCAGGAGGGGCGCTGAATGATATAAAAGACCCCCCCTTTTTTCCAGGGGTTCCTCCCCCATACTAGGTTCACTTTGCCTATCGCCAGAGGAAAGACATCTGTCAATGCCAGAAATTGGTGAAAAGGAAAGTAATTATTTATTTAAAAGTTATATAGACTAAAGATCTTTAGAATACCCACAAATACACACAGTCCTTCCTTCTCCCTCTGCCCAGTCTAGGGTACCATATCTCAGGAAGGAAGTAGAAGTCAGTGATTCAGGCTCTCAGCACCATCCACACGTGGCAAAAGGGAGCACTTCCAAAGCCTCATGGTCCTGACTCTCATCCAAGCCTTGTGGTCCCTGAAAAGACGCCAGTTGGCTGCCGTGCCTGGGTTTAAATCCCAGGGCCAACCTTCGTCTGCAGCCTCATTTCCAGCTCCCCCCACCATTGGCCACAGCTGCCAGCATTCCAGGCAGGTGTGGCCCTGTGGTGTGGAGCCAATCATCTCCAAGCTCTTCTGGACCACATTACAAATCCCTATTTGGGGTCCCCCTGTTGGCTGCACCCTGTTACACTATTGGGTTACATACCCATTCCTAAACTACCGCTTGAGGGAGGGAATATGCTGATTGTCTAGACCTGGGTGGGTCATGCACCTATTCCAGGAACATTGTGCCCATTCCAGGAACTTAAGAGTAGGAATGATTAGTGCCACCCCACATGGACTGAGAATAAGAGACGGGTAGTTCAACAGAAAAAATTTGAGATGCTGCCACCAATAGAAAGGGAGTGAAAAATAACACAGATCTGTTACTTACATGCCATGCAACTCATGCACGTTTGAAAAAAAAATCTCATTGTATATAGGCACTCTTGCCTCATCTGTTTTTCACCTAACATCACATTGTGAACAAGAGATTTTCCTTGAAAACATGATTTTAAATGGATACAAAATTATATTTAAATTTGTTGCTTAATTTTAGAATTTTGGTTTGTCAGAATTAGATTGTGGTTTGTTATTTATTAGAGAAGTAATAGGAGTAGAGGTGGGACAGAGAAGTAGGACCAGGACTAGGCTGAGGCATGAGAGATGCCTAGGACACAAAATAAGACTTTTAGAGTGGCACTTGCATGACCCCAAAAAGTGAATGTGTCCATAGATTTTTGCACCCTAGGTGCCTCTTGCCTCATTCTAGTTCTAGTTGTGAGGAGAAGCACAGTTAAGGAATTGAAACTGTATTTGATTATGAATGTGAGTTAGAGATGGCTACCTGTGTAGTTGGGGAAGTTGGTGGGGAAGATTAAGCTTCACCAGAAAGTCATTATTATACATTTTTAATTCATCTACAGAAAACTTTGATGAGTTTTGATAAGGATAATAATACCTTTGAAGTAATACAAGGAATTTTAAATCGTAGGTTTATAGTAGGTTAAACAAATAAAATGTTCCATTTAGAGATTCTACCAAGAAAGTTTTTACTTATTTTTAACCTCAATTATTTCAATATCAAGTGGAAAAAATACTGGTGTTTTCTTTTTTCATTGAAAAATATAATGTAGAGAATTGACTCGAGTTGGAAGGTGATACATAAATAACACACGGGAACTCTATCTTCTTGAACAGGACACTTGATGCTGCTCAAGGTTGGCATGGAATCCTATTTGAATTGCTGTCATTTTGGTTTTAGATCTTTGAAAATGACTGTTTCTTTATCACAGTGTGAGATCAATACATGGAATTCTAGATATCTTCCAACTATCTTTGCTGATAGAGAAGGGAGGCTAAAAAATTTCAAATTAAATGGATTTAATTTGTCCAGTAACTTTGGGGGTCTGTCTTTTTAAAAAAAATACTTATTGATTTTAGAAAGAGACAGGAAGGGAGAGTGAGAGCAAAGATGAGAGGGAAAGAGAAAGAAGCATGGATTTGTTGTTCCACTTGTTTATGCATTCATTGGTTGATTCTTGCACATGCCTGACTGGGGATTGAACCTGCACCTTGGTGCACAGAGATGACTATTCCAACTAGCTGAACTACCTGGCCAGGGCCTGGGGGTCTGTCTTCAGAGTGGGATTAAGTAACATATATAATGTGTACATTTAGGTATACACTCACTATATTTTGTTCCTTTGGAAATCTTTATAAGTAATACTGTTTACTGTATTGTTTCTGGGGGTTCAATTGAAGATACTCTATTGAATGCAGTATAAAAGAGAAGTCATGATTAGTTTTCAAATTTAAATATTTTAAGTCATGAATTATCATTTAATAAAAAAATTCCTTTTTAAGTATATTTTATTGATTATGCTATTATAATTTTCCCAATTTTTCTGCCATTATTCCCCCTCTGTCCTGCACCCCAACTCTCCAGCATTTCTCCCTTAGTTCATGTCCATGGATTGTACTTATAAGTTCTTTGAGTTCTCTGTTTCCTGTACCATTTTTGACTTATCCCCATCTATTTTATGCCTACCAACTATGTTTCTTCTTCCCTGTACATTTTCCCCCCATTCATCCCCTCCCCTTCCCCACTGAAAACCCTCCATGGGATGTCCATTTCTCTGATTCTGTTCCTGTTCTAGTTGTTTGCTTAGTTTTTGTTTTCATTGTTTTTCTTTTTTTTTTTTTAAGGTTCCTTTGTTCATAGTTGTGAGTTTGTTGTCATTTTACTATTCACAGTTTTTGATCTTCTTCAATTTCTTAGACAAGTCCCTTTAACATTTCATATAATAAGGGCTTGGTGATGATGGACTCCTTTAACTTGATCTTATCTGGGAAGCACTTTATCTGCCCTTCCATTCTAAATGATAGCTTTGCTGGATAGAGTAATCTTGGATGTAGGTCCTTGCCTTTCATGACTTCAAATACTTCTTTTGAGCCCCTTCTTACCTGTAAGGTTTCTTTTGACAGAAATCAGCTGACAGTCTTACGGGCACTCCTTTGTAGGTAACTCTCTCCTTTCCTCTTGCTGCTTTTAAGATTCTCTCTTTATCTTTAATCTTGGGTAACTTAATGATGATGTACCTTGGTGTATTCCTCTTTGGGTCCAACTTCTTTGGGACTCTCTGGACTTCCTGGAAGTCTATTTCCTTTGCCAGATTGGGGAAATTTTCCTTCATTATTTGTTCAAATAAGTTTTTAATTTGTTCTCCTTTATTCACCCCTATAATTTGGATATTGGAACATTTAAAGTTGTCCCAGAGGTTCCTAAGCTTCTCTTCATTTTTTTTGAATTCTTGTTTTTTCATTCTGTTCTGGTTGGATCATTATTTCTTCCTTTTGTTCCAAATTGTTGATTTGAGACCCGGTTTCCTTCCTGTCATTGTTGGCTCCCCAAATATTTAGCTTTATTTCACTTTGGGTATCTTTCATTTTGGAACCAAGCTGAATCAGTTCTGTGAGCATTTTGATTACCAGGGCTTTAAACTCTCCATCAGCTAGGTCGACTATCTCTTCATTGCTTAGCTCTCTTTCTGGATTTCTGCTCTGTTCTTTCATTTGGGCAATATTTCTTTGTCTTGGTGCACCTGATAACTTGTAAGGGGGCTGGGCCTTAGGTATTCACCAGGGCAGGGCAACCCTCCTTGCTGTGCTTGGGCACTGTCTGTGGAGAGGGGCCAGAGAGGGAACAATAGAGCTAGCCTGCTCAGCTCTAGCCCACTTTCTAATGAACTCTTGTGTGAGACTGAGAGTTTCTTGAACCGTGGCAACCCCCACCACACCGCGGCAACCCTGCTGTAGTCCACAGTCAGCTCTGAGTCTCAGTCTCCAGTTTAGCCAGCCCTGACCACACTGTTTGCCGCCTTGCTTGGGGTTCTCTCCATCTACCCATCTTACTGGTCTGGTTAGTCTGGTTGACTGTTTCTTTAATTCCTTGGTTGTCAGAGTTCCATGCAGTTTGATTTTCTGGCACTTCTGGTTGTTTATTGATTTTAGATTGGTTGTTACCCTCCTTTTGGTTGTGTGAGGAAGCGAAATGTTTCTACCTATGCCTCCATGTTGGCCGGATCTGCTCTTTTCTTTTGAGTGATACAAAAATTCTTGTCAAAGCCTTACTTTACACCAGAGAGTACAAATCAGAGAAGATTGCATTTTACCTTGGAATTGTGTTCATTCAGTAATGGCTTGTTTGGTGGCTGCAGTGTTCCATGTATTGTGTAGGATGCTGCTATATTAAGATAACAGTTCCTGTCTTTAGTCATATCACAGTTCAGTGGAAGTAGAGGGATATAATAACACTTTAATTATGTGTTGATTAGATTTACAACCAGTTCTACCATTGAGAAGCTTGCCAAACTTAGAAGAGAATAAAATGCTGGTCTGGGGGAAGTGAGGCAAAGGAGGAAGGAACCCTTTGAAAATGGGTAAAAAGCATAAAAGTATAGGAGACTTGGAAGATATTTCCATGTTTGGTCAGTTTCCTGACCAGAAGGAAAGGAGTAATCTTACTGGTAACATCAATGAAATGTCCTCTGATTTGTATGAAATTTAAGGAAGTAGGAGAAATGACAGGAAACAGAATAGGGAAACGAAAATGAGGAGCTCAAAAGGAGGAGTTAGCTGAGTATAAACCAAGGAGGTGGGATTAGAAATATGAGGGTGTGAGGCAGAAAATGAGAAACTGGAAGAGGGCTGTAAACTGCATATACTTGTATTGACATAAGTGATAAGAGAGCCAGTGACCAAGAAATATCTTAGGAATTCTAGTTTAGGGGTTGAGAGAATAGCCGATGCAAGGGCCATGCTTAGGCATACTGTCAGAGAAAGTATGTGTGTGCCAGGAGAATCCTTCCCAAACCTTCCCAGCTTTTGCAAAAGTTTTCTCACATAGTTAATTACTTCTTCAGGCTGTAATAGTATTTTAACAAGTGTAGTTGCTGCTTCTGATGTGCTTCAAACTTGAAATTAGTTTTATGCTGTGAAAATGGAAAAAAAACATGAATTACCTATTCACAACTCAGGAAATAGTTTAGAAGAGAAGGTAACATACATTTTTCATTGGGAAATTTGTGGGAAGAAAAGGGAGAGAGTAAGCAGGGGATAAAGTTAAGTAAGTCTAGCATTCTTATTCTTAATGTGGTGAATGGGAGAAAATGTTGCATTTGACTTCTAGTTGAGCCTTTTTTTTTACCATTTTGTTTTGTAGTGTACAGTTCTGACTCTTTGGATTTCTTCTTATAGCTCCTGTTTTCTGGCTAGACCTGTGATCATACCTGTGAGACTTCATTGAAAATTTTATCAAGTGTCTTCCTCATCCCTGATGTATAATCCTTCAACATGGACCTGCTGCTTTAGCTAAGATATGACCAGCAATGAATAGTAGGAAGGTAGGATTACATTACTCTTCTTAGTAAATTACTAAAATAAAAGTAAAGCAGTTATTTTTATGTTACTAAATAATTATTAACATAATTACTTTTTCCTTTGAAAGTTTTGTTTTGTCCTGATGTTGTAGTGTTTATGTTATTCTATCTAGGCAGGCTATAATCATTTTATATTTGTGTTATTTATCTTACTGAATTCTCTATCATTTATGATGTAATCATCATTATTATTTTTAATTAACACTTGTAATCAGCAGACTCTCAATCTGTATGCCTTTCCCAACTGGTGTCCATCAGTCCTTTATTTTCAACTGCCTGGCACTGAACTCAACTATCTTAGTTTTCTTCTTAACCACTTGGCTCCTTTTTCTGGTTTATCTATTTTTATTTATAGTGATAGTAGTCCCATTTTCTAATATAGTCATATATTCATTTACTATTTCATTCATTTGTTTGATGTATATTGATAGGCTTCTATTGAGTGTCAGACAGTTTGCTGCTTTTTGAAATATAATGATGAATAAAGTGGATATCCTCTTCTTATAGCTTATTGTAAAGGGGGGACAGGTTTAAAAATAAACTGACAAAATAATTATAAATGGTGATAAATTTTGTTAAGGAAAGCAAAAAAGAAAATAATTTGGTGATAAGGAGCTATTTTAGAGAGGTTGGTTACAAAAAGCTCTTCTGAGAGTTAGTGTTTAAGATGAGTCCTATGAAGGAGCTATTTTAAGAGTGTGTGTGTGTGTGTGTGTGTGTGTGTGTGTGTGGTGTTTTTAGTGGGAAAAAGCATTCTCATTAAAAGGGATGGCAAACTGAAGTAAGTTAAACAAGAGAAAGACAGATACTGTATGTTTTCACTTACATGTGGAATCTTAAAATGCTAAATTCAGAGAAGTAGGAAGTTGAATGCTTGTTGCCAGGGGCGGGAGAATAGGGTAAATGGGGAGAGGCTGGTCAAAGGGAACAGACTACCAGCTATAATATAAATAACATCTGGAGATATAATGTATAGCCTGGTGACTATAATTAACAACAGTACTGCTGTAATATACACTTGAAAGTTGTTTATAGATCTTACAGATCTTAAATGTTATCAACACATACACAATCGTAACCTTATTGTGGTAATCATTTTGCAATATATATATCTGTGTTGAATCATTACTTTGTACATGTAAACTTACATCTGTTATATGTCAATAGTATTTCAATAAAACTGAGGGAAAATAAAAGGAATAGTGGGTACAATGACTTTGAAGGAGAAAACAGCTGGGTGAGTTTGAGGGACAGGAAAAGTTGCAGTGCGGCTGACTTAAAGAGGCAGAGATGGGTGGAAAGAGGTTATAGAAGTATGCAGAGCTTTGAAGGGTTTGGCAAGAGGTTTATATTTTATTCTAAATAACATTAGCTGCTGTGTAAGGAATGGATTGTCTGGGGATGAAAGAGAAAGCAGGCAGTTTTAGGAGCTGTGGTGAGAGAGAGTGGTGGCCTGATAGGGTATAGCAACAAAAAAGAGATAGATGGATTTGAGATGTACTGTTATGAGTCAGGATTTATGGGACTAGTGGATAGTTTGGATGTGGAAAGAGAGGTCATACTGAAGGAACTCCAAGATTTGTGGATTTTGAGCTACTGGGTATGCTGACATTATGTACAAAAGCCTTTTAGACAACTCTCTTTCCCATTATGTCAAGGAATGCTTATTTTACCAAAAGGGCAACTTATTACAATGATAGAAATAATGTTAGTGTTGGAAATAAAAACATCTGGCGAATTTGTACTGTGTACTAGTTAATAGTTTCTTTTGCTTTTCTCCCTAAAATTTACTTTATATGACAGTTAATGATGAATTGAATTTCATTTCACTTCAGAATTTCACTTATTTTATGGAATGAAAATAATTAGCTATACTTTTATAAAAGTATATTTTATTGGTTATACTATTACAGTTATCCCAATTTTTCCCTCTTTGGCCCCTTCTGCCCAGTACTGCCCTTCCCTCCAGCAATCCCGCCTCTTACTTCATGTCCATGGGTAGTGTGTGTAAGTTCTTTGGCTTGTCCATTTCCTATACAATTCTTAACATCTCCTTGTCTATTTGGCTCCTACCAATTGTGCTTCTTAATCCCTGAATAATTTCTCCCATTCTCCTCCTTCCTTTTCCCAGCTGATAGCCCTCCAAATGATCTCCATACGAATGCTTCTGTTCCTGTTCTGGTTGTTGCTTAGGGTTTTTTCTCTTTTTTATATTCAGTTGCCAATAATTGTGTATTTATTGCCTTTTTAATGTTCATAGTTTTGATCTTCTTCATCTTAACTAAGTGCCTTTAACATTTTGTGTAATAATGGCTTGGTGATGATGAACTCCTTTAGCTTTACCTTGTCTTGGTAGCACTTTGTCTGCCCTTCCATCCTAAATGATAGCTTTGCTGGATAGAGTAATCTAGGTTGCAGGTCCTTGCTTTTCATCTCTTTGAATACTTTTTGCCATTCCCTTTGCCTGTAAAGTTTCTTTTGAGAAATCAGCTGATAGTCTTATGGGAATTCCCCTGCAAGTAAAGAACTGCTTTTCTCTTGCTGCTTTTAAGATTCTCTTTTGTCTTTAACCTTTGGCATTTTAAGTATGAAGTGTTTTGGTGTGGTCCTCTTTGTATCCATCTTGTTTGGGACATTCTGTGCTTCCTGGACTTGCGTAATCTATTTCCTTTACCAAATTAGAGACATTGTCTTTCATTAATTTTTCAAATAGGTTTCAATTCTTGCTCTTCCTCTTCTCTTTCTGGCACTCCTATGATTTGGATGTTGGTATGTTTAAAATTGTCCTAGAGGTTCCTAAGCCTGTTCTTGTTTATTTGAATTCTTTTTCCTTCCTACTGTTCTGATTGAATGCTTTTTCCTTCCTTGTGTTCCAAATCATTGACTTTATTGATTCTTGGCTTCCTCTCCACTGTAGGTTCCCTGGAGATTAATCTTTATTTCACTTAGTGCAACCTTCATTTCTTCCCTTATGTTTTCTTTTTCCCCTCGGTGAGTTCTTTGAGCATCCTGATCACCAGTGTTTTGAACTCTGCATATGATAAGTAGGCTATCTCCATTTCATTTAGTTTTTTTTTTCCTGGGATTTTATTCTGTTTTTTCATATGGGCCATATTTCTTTGTCTCCTCAAATTGTCAGCCTCCCAGTGTTTGTTTCTGTGTATTAGGAAGAGCTGCTTTTACTCCCTGTCTTAGTAGTGTGGCATATGTAGAAAAAACACCTCTAAATTGTGTGGGACAGAGCCTTAAGAAATTGCCAGGGCAGGCAACCTGCTTCACTGCTTTGTGGCTCTGTGTGTGTGTGTGTGTAGCGGGGGGAACCTGAGAGGGGACAGTACTGCTGCCTGGCTTCTGGAGGTTTGCCCAGCACTCGTCCCATTTCCAATCACTTCACCTACTTCCTGTGTATGACTGGCACCCTCCCAGTTGCTGCCCTGGTGGTGAATCCCAGAGTGGGTGGATTTGCATATGTTCTAAGTCCATGTGGACTCTTTAAGTGGCAAAAATCTGGTAGTTTTTTTCTGCTGTTTTTACCTCCACTGGTTTTAATAGCCAAAGGTAATGGGGATTTATCTTCTTGGTGCTGGAACCCTGGGCTGTGGGGTCTGGCCTTGGGCTTGGATCACTCTCTCCCCAGGCATCCCTCCTGATATTTATCCACCATATTTGAATGTGGGACCATTCGTTCCACCATCTCCACCTCTCCATGCCACACTACCTCTCTGTCCATCTCTGTGACACAGTCCCTCCTACTCATCAGGATGAATGTGGCTTCTTTAAATCCTTGGTTGTCGGACTTCCACGCAGCTTGATTTTCTGATGGTTCTGGATGCTATTTGTTTTGAGATCTGGTTGTAATTCTTTCTGTGGATGCACATGGAGGTGAAGTGTGTCTACCTATGCCCAAATCTTGTCTGAAAGTCCCTGGCTCTTCTTTTATATTGAATTTTAAGCCTTCTTTCCCAGGCTCTCCCTTATTTATTTTTATTATATTTTATTGATAATCCTATTACAGTTATCCCAATTTTATGCCCTTTGCCCCCCTCAAGTCATCATCCCCCACTTTCTCAGGCAATCCCCAAACCTTTGTTCATGTCTGTGGGTCATGTGTGTAAGTTCTTTGGCTACTACATTTCCTATACTGTACTTTACATTCCCATGGCTATTCTTTAGTTAACTATTTATACTTCTGACCACTTCACCACTTCAACTGTTCCCTGACACCCCATCTCATCTGGAACCATCAAAATGGTCTCCATGTCCAAGATTCTGTCGCTGTTCTTGTTCACTTAGTGCTTTTTTTTTTTTTTTTAGATTCAATTGTTGATAGATATGTATTTATTACCATTTTTTTCTTCATAGTTTGGATCTTCTTCTTTTTCTTAAATAAATCCCTTTGATGGTTTGGTGATGATGAACTCCTATAGTTTTTTCTTATCTGGGCACTGTCTGTCTGCCCTTTGACTCTAAATGATAGCTTTGCTGGGTAGAGAAATCTTGGGTGTAGGTCTCTTCTTTTCATGACTTTGAATATTTCTTGCCAATCCCTTCTAGCCTGCAGAGATTCTTTTGAGAAATCCCTGACTGTCTTATGAGGACTCCTTTGTAGGTAACTCTGTGTTTTCTCTTGCTGCTTTTAAGATATTCTCTTCATCTTTAACCTTTGGCATTTTAACTATGATGTGTCTTGGTGTTTGGGACTCTCTGTGCTTCCTGGACTTGCATGTCTATTTCCTTCACCAAATTAGGGGTTAAAGAACATTATTTTGTCAAATAGATTTCTAATTTCTTGCTCTTTCTCTTCTCCTTCTTTCTCCTCTGTGATGCAAATGTTGGAAAACTTGAAGTTGTCCCAAAGGCTGATGATATTAATTCTTCTAGCCCATGAACATGGTATACGCTTTCATTTATCTGTATTTTCCTTAATTTCTTTCTTCAGTGTTATTACAGGTCTTTTATCTCCTTGGTTAAATTTATTCCTAGGTACTTTTCCTTTGTTGCAATAGTAAATAGGATTTTCTTCTTAGTTTCTCTTTCTGATCATTGTTGGTGTGCAAAAATGTCAGTGGTTTCTTAATGTTGATTTTGTATCCTTCTCCTTTGTCAAATTCATTTATTAGATTGAGTAGTTTTTGGTGGAGTCTGTAGGGTTTTCTTTGTACACTATTATGTTGTCTGAAAATAATGACCATTTTACTTTCTCCTTTCCATATTTGGATGCCTTTTATATCTTCTTGTCTGATTGCTGTGGCTAGAACTTCCAGTACTCTGTTGAAGGAGTGGTGAAAGTGGACACTCTTGTCTTGGTTCTGATCTTAAGGAAAACACTTTTAGTTTTTTCCCATTCAATATGATGTAGATTTCTCATATATGGCCTTTATTATGTTGACATATGCTTCTCTGTTCTCAGTTTGCTGAGTGTTTTATCATGAATGGGTACTGGATTTTATCAAGTGCTTTGTCAGCATCTATTGATATCATCATATGATTTTTATCTTACATTTTGTTTATGTGGTGTATTATGTTTATTGATTTTTGAATATTGTACCATTCTTGCATCCCTGGAGTAAATACCACTTGTTCATGGTGTATGTTCTTTTTAATATATTGCTGGATCTGGTGCTAGTATTTTGTTGAGGATTTTAGCATCTGTGCTCATCATGGATATTGGCCTATGATTTCCTTCTTTGTTGTGTTTGTCTGGTTTTGAGATTAACATAATACTGGCCTTGTAAAAAGAGTTTGGGAGTCTTCTTCTTCTTGAAATTTTTGGAATAGTTTGAGAACAGTAGGTGTTAGTTCTTCTTTGAATGTTTTTTAAAATTCACCTGTGAAACCACCTGGTCCAAGGCTTTTGTGTGCTGGGAGTTTTTTGGTTACTGCTTCAACTTTGCTGGTTGTTATATTCTGTCCAGGTTTTTGCTACTTACTGATTCAGTTTTGGAAGAATGTATGTTTTAAGAAATCTATGCATTTCACCCAGGTTGTCCAATTTCTTGGCATATAGTTGTTCCTAGTAATTTCTTACAATCCTTTATATTTATTTCTGTGGTATCGGTTGTTATTTCTCCTCTTTCATTGCTGATTTATTTGGGTGCTCTCTCTTTTTGTGATGAGTCTGGTTAAAGGTTTGTCAATTTTGTTTATCTTTTCTAAGAACCGGTTTCTGGATTCATTGATCCTTTGAATTATCTTTTTTTTTTTTTTTTTTCAGTATCTATGTCATTTAATTCTGCTCTGATCTTGATTACTTTCTTCCTTCTGCTCACTCTGGCCTTTGTTTGCTGTTGTTCCTGTAGTTCTTTTAGATGTAGGGTTAGGATGTTTATTTCAGATTTTTCTATCTTTTTTTAGGTACCCTGAATTGATATGGACTTCCTGCACAGGACTGTCTTAGCTGTGTCCCATAGGTTTTGGGTTGTGTTGTTCATTTTTATTTATTTCCAGAAACTTTTTGATTTCTTCCTTGATGTCATTGTTAATCCATTCATTATTTAATAACATGGCATTCAACCTCTGTGTATTTGAATGTTTTTGAGTTTTTTTCTTGAGGTTGGTTTCTAGTTTCAGGCAATAGTGATCTGAAAAGATGCTTCATAGGATTTCAATTTTCTTGACTTTGTTAGGTTTGTTTAGTGTTCTACTATGTGGTTTATTTTTGAAAAGGGTCCACGTGCATTTCAGAAGAGTGAACATTTTGCTTCTTTGGGTTGAAATGTTCTGTAAAAATCAATTAAGTCCATTTGATCTAGAGTGACTTTTAAAGCCACTCTAGAAGATGTTTTTTTTTTGTTTGGAAGATATTTATACTGTTGACATGGGGTGTTACAATCCCCTAAAATGATTGTATTTCTGTGTATCTCATTTTTACAGTTCTTCAAATTTCTTTATATATTTAGGTGCCTCTATATTGGTTTCATATATGTTTACAAGACTTATATCCTGTTTTTAGCTCCCTTAAGTATTATGCTGTGACCTTGTAGGTCTCCTGCTTTTGTTTTTAAGTCTATTTTGTCTGATATAAATATTGCTACCTGAGCTTTCTTTTTTATGTCCATTTGCATGGAATATTTCTTTCTATCCCTTCACTTTCAGCTTGTTTATATCTTTTGTTTTGTGATGGGTCTCTTTTAGACAGGTAATATTTTCTTATCCATTCAGCTACCCTGTGTGTTTTGATTGAGCATGTAATCCATTTTCATTTAAGGTTATTATTGATAGGTGTTTGTTCATTGCCACTTTTTTCACTTTGTACCTGTGTCCTCTCCCTCTCAGTTTCTTTTTCTTCTTAAAGTAATCTCTTTAGCATCTCTTGTAATGCTTGTTTGGTGGAGCTGTACTCTTTTAGCCTTTGTCTGAAAAGCTCATTATTTCTCTTTCCATTTTGAATGAGAGCTTTGTTGGAGAGAGTAGTCCTGGTTGCAGGTGCAACCAAGTAATTTTCATTACTTGAAATATTTCATGCCAGCCCCATCTGCCTTGTAGTGTTTCTGTTGAAAAATCAGCTGACAGCCTTATTGGAGCTCCCTTGTATGCTACTAGCTGTTTCTCCCTTGCTGCCTTTAAGATTCTCTCTTTGTCTTTAAATTTTGCCATTTTAATTGTAATTTTTCTTGGAGCGGGCCTCTTTAGATTTATATTTATTGGGACCCTCTGTGCTTCATAAACTTGCATGACTTTTTACCTTACCAAGTTAGGGAAGTTTACTGTAATGATTTTTTCAAACAGGTTTTCTCTCTTTCTCATTTTCTTCTCCTTCTGCTACCCCTATGATGTGATTGTTGTTTCATGTTATTCCAAAGGTCCCTTAAACTATTGTCATTCTTTTGGAGTCTTTTTTTAATGTTTTTACTCTGTGTTTTTCTGCCTTGTCTTCCAAGTCAATGATTTGTTTTTCTGCTTTATCTAGCCTGTTTTTTATTCCTTCTAGTGTATTCTTCATCTGATATTGTATTTTTTATTTCCACCAAGTTCTTATTCATAGTTTCTATGTCCTTTTTCATGTTGATGTAATTCTCTATATGTTTCTTATACTTTTCATTAAGTTTGTTGAGTGTCCTTATAAACCACTACTTTGAACTGTATGTGTCATAAATTGCTTGCCTCAATTTCATTTAGCTCTTTTTCTGGGGATTTCTCTTTTCCATTCAATTGGGGGTTCTTTCTTTGTCTCCTTATTTTAGGTGATTCTTTTTGTTTGTTTCTACATGTTATAGAGTGGTCTTCATTGACTCCTTGTCTTTGTGGGGTGGCCTTTGGTGGTAGGAGTCCTCTGGGACTCATTGGTGAAGTTTCCTTAATCTTTTATGCTGTTATACAGGTGCTGACAGATCAAAATAAAACAATACAGGAAACAAAACCCACACCAGCAAAAATAGCCCTTGTGCCACAGCAGTTATATCATTGACCAATGAGCATAGATTAATAAAGGTGCAAAGTGAATAAGAACATTATACAAAAGGTAAAAAAGAATCTGAGATGACTAAAGGAAAACAAAAATGAATTTGAGAGGATTGAGGGGAGGAGAAATAATAAGAGCAGAGAATAGAAACAAGGTGAAGAAAAGGCAAAAACAAAGCCTGAAATGTGAATAAGAAAGGGAAGTAAGAAAACAAAATGAAGAAAAGGGAAGAGCAAAATATGAGGCTTGAAATAATTTTTAAAAAACTGTGAAAAAAATAGGAACAAAATTCAAGAAAAACAACTGCAGCAATATCAACAACAAATGAGGAAAAGCCATCAAAGGTAGAAAGAGAATGAGAATATTATAAGGTAGAAAAAATAATATGAGATGACCAAAGGAAAGAAGAATGCATTTGAGCAGTACAGGGAGGAGAAACAACCTGAGTAAGGCATAGAAACAAAGCAAAGAAAGGGAAAAAATAAAATTAAAACAATGTAAGAATGGAAAAGAGGAAGGCAAAATGGAGTAAGACAAGGGAAGAGCAGAATGTGAGTTTGATATAAAAAAAATTGAACAAATAGGAACAAAATTGAAGAGTAATTAACTACAAAATCAATATCATTGACAAATGAGCGAAGACTAATAAAGGTGTAAAGAAAATACAATTATAAGAAAAAGAGTATGAGATGACTAAAGGAGAGAAAAATGTTTTTGAGGGCATAGAGGGAGGAGAAATAATAGGAGTAAGGAACAGAAATTAGACAAAGAAAGGAGAAAAATAGATTTTAAAATGAAAATAAGAACATAAGAGATGGTAGGAAGATGGGAAAATGAAGTATGAAGGGAAGAGAAAAATATGAAATTCAAAATTAAAAAAGATAGTAAACTAATAGGACTAAAATTGAAGGAAAAGAAAAAATGTTAAAAAGCTCCACAAAAGAAAAAACATGGAAACAATGAAAAAGAACAAGGTGATATTCATCTCAGCAGAGTTTGGTGCTTGTTTGCATGCCTCTCCTTCTGGATCTGACTCTGGCACTGTCAGACGCCTGACTCATTTAGCTCTATTCAGCCTACTCAAACCTACAAGTGATCTACAATCTGTGGCTGTCCCTTTCAGGCTTGGCTATGTCTGGGATGGTCCTCGCTGCTCTGCCTTGCTGGTTTTTCACTAGTACAAGGCCCAGGTTGGATCATCCAATGTCTGAAAGCACTGCATGTACCACTTCCACCTGCCTTTATCTATGGTCCTGTTGTTAGTCTTAGCCTTATTGCTGACCCATCTGTTTTTCAGAGGGCTTATGGTGCTATTGGGAGGATAGTGTCCCTGGATCTCCTCTTGGGTACACTATTCATACTTCAGGGAAGGTGCTGGGTGTGTTTCCCTGCCTCCATGCCACACATATTGGTCTGTCCCATTTATTTCCAGTAATATATAGTTTCTGATGAGTTAGCTGTCTTGTTTCACGTGAGGGGCCAGTCTGTAAAAGGGGCAGCTCTTTCCTGCTCTGCACTGATGGAAGCTTTGTATAGGAGCTCAGGCTGGGTGATACCCTGAATTTCCCTTGCTGTGCCAATTTCTGCACTCTCTGCCCAGCTGGTTTCAGTGGAATAGGGCCCAAGGAATCCATGTGTCTTGTCCTGGCTGATAAAAGTTCAGAAAGGCCCCCCTTGGAGTCTCCCTTTCTTTCCCCTGAGGATGTGTACCCAGCAGGGGGCTCCTGAGCCTGGCCAGACTGTTCTCCAGTATGGGGATGGGCACACCTTTCCCTTCCCAGATGTTTTAACTCTGGGGGGGTTGCTGCCTGTTTGCAAAGAATCTCTGGGGCTCAACTCCTGACTCACTACCTTTGCAGAAGGTGCAGTCTAGATCTCTTTGATCTGCATAACCCCTGGCCTGCTAGCTGAGTTGGGTGGGGCCCAGAAAACCCCTTGTTGTACAAACTCTCTGAACTCCCTGCCCAGCTGATTCAGTGGGAACCACTGCTCTTTCAGTCTGGTCTCTATGCTGGAGGAGCAGCTGTGCGTGGGGCCTTTGCCCAGCCACCTTTCAACTCCTGAGTTACTGTTTGGTTCTCTGTGTATACCCCCTCCCTAAAAAGCAAAATGTGTCTCATGGTCACAGCTGGCTGCAGCCTACTGATGCCTCTGATAGACCCAGGTCTGGTAAACAGGAGAGTTCCTGTTTGGAACTCTCCAGATTGGAGCTACCGTTAGGGACATACTGCTCTGTGTGTGTGTGCAGCCTGGGTCTCTCTGACTCTGTATGTCCTTCCCATCTCTCCTGGTTGGGGATCTCTTTTCGGAACTACACCCCCTGCTCTGAGATGGCTGGGAGCTCAAAAGCTGTGATTTCTGTCTGGTCTTTCTGCTGCTGCAGGTGCCACACACAGGGTATGTCCCCTTCAACTTATAATATCTCCTTACAGGATGGTTTGAAGCATCATCTGTACTTGTTGACTTCAAAACTTTGTATCAGCCAAGATACCATTGATTGTTCAGGTTAATTGTCAGATGATCAACCAAAAATCTGACTTGGGGGCAAGAGGAAGTAGACTCAGCTTCCACTTACTTGGCTGCTGTCTTAGGGTTCTAGCATTGATAATTTAATAAAAATTGAGTTAATGTTGAAATTAACATTGAATTAATATGAGTGAGCATTAAGTTAATGTTGAAGAACAGCCACCTGGTCAGTTTCTCAGTGGACCAGATGTAGTCTTGTTTTCTTAGCTATTCAGCTACCTTATGTCTTTTGGTTGGAGCATTTAAGACATTTACAGTTAAGGTGGTTATTGACAGACACGTATTTATTGTCACTGTATTTTTAAACTATTTTCCTCTATTTTTTCTTCTCCTCCTTCTCCTTCTCTTCCTTCTCCTCCTTTTCCTTCTCCCCCTCCTCCTCCTCCTTTCTTGTTCTTCTCCTTCCCCTTCTCCTTTTTTACTCCTCCTCTTTCTCCTCCTCCTCCTCCTCCTCCTCCTCCTTCTTCTTTGCCCTTTAACATTTGTTGCACTACTGCCTTGGTGTTAACAAACTCCTTTAGCTTTTTGTTGTCTGGGAAGCTCCTTATTTCCTCTTCAATTTTAAATGATAGCTTTGCTGGGTAAAGTAGCCTTGGTTGTAGATCCTTGCTTTTCATCACCTTGAATATTTCACACCAATCTCTCCTGGCCCAAAACATTTCTGTTGAGAAATCAGATGACAGTTTAATTCAAGCTCCCTTGTATGTAACTATCTGTTTTTCTTTTCTTGGTTCTAGGATTTTCTCTGTCTTTAAGCTTTTCCATTTTAATTATGCTCAGTGTAGGCCTCTTTGGGTCCATGTTGTTTGGGACTCTCTGAACTTCCTGGACTTGTATGTCTTTTTCCTTCATCAAATTAGGGAAGTTTTAGGTCATTATTTTTTTCAAATACATTCTTGATCCCTTGTTTACTCTCTTCTCTGTGGTATTCCCATGATGTGGTTGTTGTTACACTTCATGTTGTCCTAAATGTTTTCTAACCTCTCCTTTTTTTTTTTAAGTTCTTTTCTCTTTTTGCTGCTCTGCTTGGATTTTTTTCTACCTTGTCTTCCAAATTGCTCATTTGTTTCTCTGCATCATCTACAATTTATTCTTTCTAGTGTATTATTTATTTCAGATATTGCATTCTTTGTTTCTGACTGGTCTTTTTTATGTGTCTGTGTCTTTTTTCATGTTGTTGAGTATCCTTGTAATCATTACTCTAAAATTCTATCTGATAAACTGCTTGCCTCCATTTCATCTAGTTCTTCTGAAGAATGTTTTTGTTTTCATTGGGGGGTCTGTTTCTTTGTCTTTCCATTTTGGGTGATTCTTTGTATTTGTTTCTATGTACTAGGTAGCTCTGCAAAGACTGTGGTGTAGTCCTATGTCCAACTCTCTGTGACTGACCCTGGCAACGTGTTTGGGGTTATTAGCAGACCACAGCTTGGGGCTTCCTCTGCAGGTCTCAGGGTGTGCAGAAAGAATAAGCTTGTGCTCTAAGTTCAGCTTTTACCAGCACCAGGCCCAGGAGTGGTCAGCTAAAGTCTCAGTGCTCCCAGAGATCTGCCTTTGCTGTTAGACTAAATCACTGAGATAGCCTCCAGATGTGCTCAGAAGCCTGGCTTAAGCTCCACATAGTGGGTCGAGAGGTTTTTCTGTGGGTGGAGCTACTGCTTCCCCTCTGGCTGATGCCACATGGAGGGGTAGTGCTTTTCCCAAGGAGGATTGCTCCTGTAGTTTGCGGAATGGCTCAGTGCAGGTGTGGCTCAGAACTGGCAGCTGATCTCTCAGTTCTTCCTCCAGAAACACCAGCCCCAGACTGTCCTCATGCATCTCTTGTCCACTCTGCTCTCCCACTGCCAGAGCCCACAGCTGTGTGTATCTGTAAGTGAAATTTTTTGTGTTGGCCCCTTAAGAGGCTCTCTGAATCTCTAGCCATCTCTCACTGGTGGACAGAAACCCTGCTGTTTTTCACAGCTGGATGTTATTGGGATTCCTTTTCCCAGTTCTGGTGCTCTATGCTGGGTTGCCCAGCTTGAGGTTTAGGCCTCACACTTCTCAGGCAGAGGTCCCTGGCTGCTGAAATACCCATTTGGAACTTCAGCTGTGCTTATGGGAGCCCAGCCAGTGTTCACTTGGTTATTTGAGATGAATTTTCTTTAATTTAGTTGTAATTACAATATAGTCTTGGGAAGAGGTTAGTGGAGCTTGCAGTTATTCCTCTACCATCTTGGGTCCCCTCCAAGGCCAGTGTTTCTTTATTGAATTTCTGTCTGGATGATCTATCTACTGATGTAAATTGAGTGTTAAATTCTTCTATTGTTATTGTATAGCTGTTGATTTCTCTCTTTAGGTGTGTTAATATTTGCTTTATATAGTTAGGTGCTCCTATGTTGGGTGCATACAGGGTGGGCAAAAGTGGGTTTACAGTTGAGAGTACGTGATACAGAGTTTATCATTTTATTATTATTTATTGTATTATTTATTTGTACAACTGTAAATCTACTTTTGCCCATCCATGTATGTTTACAAATGTTGTATCTTTGTTGTATTGACCCCTTTGTCATTATAAAATATCCATCATTGTCTTACTGTAATCTTTGTTTTATAGTCTGTTTTGCCTGATATAAGTATAGCTACTGAAGTTTTCTGTTGGTTTCCATTTATATGAAATAGGTTTTTCCATCTCTTCACTTAAGGTCTGTGTGAGTCCATGTATTTGAAGTGAATCTCTTGTAGACAGCATATAGATGGGTCTTGTTTTTTATTCATTGAGCTACTCTGTGGTTTTTGGGAATCTTGCATGATACCACTACACTACCCGTGCTATTTACTCTGTTTTTTGATTGGAGTATTTAGTTCATTTACATTAAAGTTATTCTTGATGAGTGTGTACTTACTGCCATTTTGTTAATTCTTTTCCTACTGTTTTGTTGCTTTTCACTGCTTTCTTTTTCCTTGTTGTTTGATGACTTTCTCTAGTGCTATGTTTAGTTTCCATTTTCATTATCTTTTGCTTGTTGTATGTTTAGTTTCTCTTTCTATTGTCTTTTGCTTATCTGCTGTAGGTTTTTCCTTTGTGGTTATTATCAGGTTCACATACATTAGCCCATATACATTGTGGTCTATTTTAAATTGATAGCAAATTAAGTATGAATATATTCTACAATTATGTCTTTACCCTACCTTCTTATATTTTATGTTATTGATGTCACATGATATACCTTTTTGTTTTGTGTCCATTTACTGATTGTTGTAGTTATTATTTTTACTACTTTTGTCTTTTATCCTTCATAGTAGCTTTGTAATTGATTGGCTTGCTACCTTTAATATATATTTACCTTTACCAGTTAGACTTTTAAGTCTAAAACATTAAAAAGTTATTTTTTTGTTACTTATTAGTACCTTTATTTTCAGCCTAGAGAAGTCCTTTTAATGTTTATTTTAAGGCTTATTTAGTGGTGGCAAACTCCCTTAGTTTTTGCTTTTTTGGAAAATTCTTTTTCTCCTTTGATGATGATTGAGAATCTTGCCTTGAAGGTTATTCTTTGTTTGAAGTTTTTACTTTCAGCACTTTGAATATATCATCTCATTTCCTTCTGGCCTGCAAAGTTTTTGCTGAAAAATCTGCTGATAGTATTTTCATTTTAAATATGCATTGACTGTGGTTTTTACATTTAGTTGCATTAAGGTAAAGGTAAGAAAACTAGGAAATTTATGTTGTATTTTGTACCCTGGCACTAGTTAGTGACTGAAATTTATTTAAAACAACAGAAGTCTGCAATAGTTCCCCACTTCCCACCCACCATTATGCACCTCTACCCTCTAACTAGTTGGTTGATTATACCTAGGAATATGCATCTAGTTGTAGCAGTCTAAGTATTCACCTTTGAAAAAGGCATAATTTCAAATGGGAGGTAGATTAAAATGCAAATGATAAGCAAATTACTAGGGACAATGAAACCTTGGCACAATTAGAAAAGATTTAAGTACTTGCTCTTTCTGTTACTCGCAGTGAGTGCTTTTTTTTTCTTGCTTGCTTTTGAGTTTCACAGATTTGGTTGGTTTTCTTTAAGAATTATGTGACATTTAGGAATAAGTGGAGGTGTTTTTTTTTTTTTAAGGATTAGAACATAACTTTTAAGCAGTATTTTCAAAGGGAGGGTAGTCCTATTTTGGTTGAGAGGAAAGTAAAGGCCAGTGAAGAAGGAACTATTCTAGACGTCTAAGAAGCCTTTCCTTCTGTTTGCTCCAACTAGGCCTGGACTATACTTTTGTGCTTGTACTATACTTTGCAGAGGGATTCCTTGTAGTAATTATTGTTATGTGTTAGAACTGCTTCTCCTCTAATAAGCTCCCTGACGCCATGACCAGTACTTTTTATCTGTGTGCACTTAGGACCTCACTCAGTATCAAGCATGTTATAGACATTTAATAAGTACTTATTAGATGAATCAGTAAATGAATGAATGAAAGCTTTTTTTTAAGACAAGTAAAAGGACAAAGACTCCTTTGTTGGGCAACCACAGTAATGGTTGGACCTGTGGTTAGACTGAGTTTTGTTGAGATGCTCAATTTGAGGTAGAATTGGTTGAAGAGCCTGGGGTATAGAACAGGGATGAAATTGTTCAGCAGAAACCGGAAGCATTCTGCCAGTGGAAATACAATTGGAAGATTTTTCACAGAAGTAACTATCATAAATGCTTTAGTCATTTTATAAATAAATATAAATCAAATAAATTTGAAGGAGAAATAATTTTTATTGTTAGACATTGTATCTATGAAATTTGATTTTTATCTTCTTCATCCTTGGTCTTAAAAAATAATTCTTTGGGGAGTCTTTTCTTGTATCATTTTTACATTCTAAAATGAATACATGCTTATTATAAAAATGTAAACTAGAGGAACCAAAAGGAGAAAGTGACATTCTTCCCTCTGTTCCAAGTCTCAATCTTCAGAGGTAATGAGAAAAGTTTGATGTGTACCAATTTGTACTTTTATTTTTATTTTTTAAAAGATTTTATTTATTTATTTTTGGAGAGAGGGAAATGGAAGGAGGAGAGGAAGAGAAACATCAACCTGTGGTTGCTTCTCACACACCCCCTACTGGGAACCTGGCCTGCAACCAAGGCATGTGCCCTGACTGGGAATTGGACTAGTGACCTTTTGGTTAGTAGGTGGGCAGTCAATCCACTGAGCCACACCAGCCAGGGCACCTAATTTGTTGTTTTAAAATATATGTATTCAAGAACATGCATGTTTATATTTATATAATTTTCAAAGTATATGTTCCAAAGTTTGCTTTTCATTCTTATCCACCGATTTCTACTTATGTTCCTGTAATTCTAAAATTTGTTGGATATATAAGAGGACAGAACTAGCAGAGAATAATAATCAGAAACCAGTGAAATCAAATGTGTGGGTATGTCAATCAGTGGTCATTAGTGCCAACACAGTGCCAACAGGAGCCCCCAATTTGATGTGTGGTGAAGAAGAAAATTTATTTAGTGCCAGCAGCTGAACAGTAATACAGCATGGGTGTGAAAGCGGCTCCATAGTGCTGCAACGCAGCTGTGAAAGCAGCACCGCCATGAGGTTGCCCAGGGGCGGACGCCTCTGCAGCTAGGCAGCTCTGCTCTGTGATACTCTGCTCTGCTCTGGGCCATTCTGGACTGCTCCTGGAGATGTCTTCAGCTTCAGCCCAAGGAATACAGTCTTCAATCTTTTGTGGATTCCTTTGAGGTTGAAAAATGGGTATAGAAGCAGTTAAGACTCTGGAGAGATGGAATGTAGTAGGTTATGACCTAAATCTAGAATGTTAAAATTTACCACTGCAGAGACAGAGCAGTTTTAGGTTCAGGCGATGTGCAGTAGCACGGGTAGTTGAAATGGAATTGGATCACATGGGTCTTTGGAGAAGAGAAATATTAGAGGTTAAAATCTGCATGGATGAACATAAGAGTTGGGTTAGAGAATAAGTGGAGAATAAGAGGAAGATTAAGAGAAAAATAACAACCAGGTGGCATAGGACTTTGTAAAGCTGAATGATGTAAATTTCAATAGAGGAGAGATTTTTCAACACATTTGTAAGAGCAGCGATTTGGAAATGGCACCAAGGAATCAGGATAATGTTACCCATCACACCCCCAGCTCCGCAGCCTCATGGATATGGGTGGTAGATTGTGGTCTCCACATGAGAACACTGTGTTTTGGGGGAGCCAGGTTTCAGATAGGCTAAGGAGCTGGAAACAATTTGGGAAGAAAACACATTTGTTAGGACATGATTTTAGAGAAAAGATGGGATGGGTGTGGGGGAGGAGATCAGGCCTTGCCTTTTGGGAAAAGTGTGGATAACACAAAAAAATCTATGAATGGAACTTACTTTCCTCCATGTTCTAAATCAGGAATTGTCAGATCTGGGTTCCCTAAGAGGCTGTCTCGTTGTAGTGTGTAGGAACTGACTTTGGCTTGGTTCATTTAACTTAGTACTGATGGGGCCTTGGTGGTTGCCATTCTGCTAGTGTATGCTTTTAATGAACCTATTTGAAAGCACACCTATTGAGTCTGTAATTATTTTGGCTTCTCCCCACACTGATATTCTCTTTGAAGGGAAAAAATTATTTGACCTTAATTTAATCATATAGAAAGAGCAAAAGTCTAAGAGTTATCTAGATAATAGTTATGTTTCTAGAATTTAGGGTGTACAAGGTTGTATGCATTTTTTACACCCTTTGTTCCTGTTTTCCTTCAAATTAACAATGTTTCACAAACATGGTCCCTGTTTTTTACCTATACTGCTCATGTTTAAACTTCTATTTAGAAAGAAACATTGCTCCATCATTTGCTCTTTCATGGTCTCTCGTGTGTGTGTTGTCTGTCTCATGCTTAATTAGTAATGACTTCTTTTTAATAAGTCTTTAGAAAGTCTGACACATTAAATACTTGATTTCGTCTAACTTGCAAAATAGACATATCACTATCCCCAATAGATGATACAAAATAGGTATCACTATCCCCATTTTGGAGATAAGAAAACTGAGCTTGCAGGAGGTTAATTAAAATGTGCTGTTACATAGCTATTAAATGGTAGAATTGGGATTTCAACCCAGGACTGTTTCCAAAGCCACCTACTACATACTCTTGTCCATAGACATACATGGATGTGTATTCTTTCTGTAAGTATCCCTCGAGGCCTGTAGAGATGTTCTCTTTTTAATTAATGTTTTCCCAGCTTTAGTGAGATATAATTGGAACATAGTATTGTGTGAATTTAAGGCATGCAGTGTGATGATTTGGTACACATATATATTGCAAAATGAAGTTCTCTTCTTGATAAAGGCTTTTTGAGTCCTCTACTCAGCTGTTCTCTTTCCTTTCTCTGTGTCTTTGTAACACTTTGTAACTTACACTTTTATTACTCTGAACCTCTCCCTGATACTTCCTCTGTTTTCCCATTGAATCTATAACCAATTTGTATGTGTGAACCTGTTGAATTATATAGTTCACATTAGTTTCCAGGTTTGTCACCCCTAATAGGTTGTGAGCTTCCTGAGACCAGGGACTGTAATCTTATGTGCCTTGGTATTATTGGCACTGAGAAATCTGCCTAGCAAATAGATGTTTAGTACATGTTGCTGAATGAATTTTGAATGAATTTTATCATTGTTACCTGTGAACTTGTCTGTTTATTTTTCATACACTGTAAATTATTTGAAGGTAGTAATCAAGGTTTTATTTATCTTTATCTCTCTAACATCTTTCCCATGGTTACTCAATAAATACCTGTTGATTTATATTAATACTTTAAAACAAAGGAAAAAATTTCTGTTGATAATTATGCTCTCCTTAAATAGTTTTAAAAGCTAGTACTTTCAAATACGATTTTAAAATTGAAAGTTAATTTAAAAGCAAACATATTGTTCATTTGTTTATGGATTTGCACAGTTTGTATTCACTGTTCTTTTACAGTGGGATGTTATCATCCATAGTGCTTATAATAGGCTGCCCAATCCAGTGCTGTTTTAGTTGCATTTAATTTCTTTTTAAATTAAGCTAGGAACAACCTTTTCAAATAAAAAAAGCATAGGAGTTTTAAATACTGTATCTGTAAGGCGGCCAATTTCAGCACCTATTAGCTGGTAATGAATGATGTTGTCTTCAGAGTTAAACTTTGGTGACTGTTCATTCTTGCCTGTTTGCTTGTGAAACATGTGGTCAGAGTTTTGGTTTGTAACTGTGGTTATTACTTGTATACTTGGTGGCTTTTTGTGACTTTGTTTCCGTCTTGCTGCAGGCAGCTTGATATTTTGTTAAAATAGAGTCACCATTTCTGACTTCTGCCAGTATTAAAGCTTATAAAAGGTAAGAAATACCGTAAGATAATTATTTTCGTACTTTTAACTGTCTAATGATTTTGTAGTCTTTATCCATGAACAAACATATTCTGATAAAGTAACTTGATCCACAAAGTGATTTTGATAGGTTTTATTAATCAAGGATTATAAGTTCAAACTCTTAAAAAACAAAAAGAATAAAACAGTAAAAAGAAAATAAATTCCAATTCTATTGAATTTCCTGCTTCTCATGAGAATATCTACTGGTGGAAAAATGAAAGCTTTCCTGTTCCTATTACATAGTTTTTATTCACTTATATGCTGATTTTTCTAAATTAGCATATCTTTGGTAGAATCTTTGTCAATATTAAAATAGAAGAGAAGAAATAATTGAAGAAATATAATCTGTTTTATAAGACATTATTTGTGTTAAAGTAAATCAGTCTTACTTGAAAAAGTATTCAATGCATACGAAACTTTATGAGATATAAAAACAATATTTCCATCTATGTAACTAGAAAATATAAAAGTTGCTGGTTGTTGAGCCAAAAGTTGAAAAACAGGAGGTATTTATAACAAATAATGCATATATCCTTAATACTTACAAGAACTACCATGGGAATTGTATTATCCTGCCAAGGAAACTAGTTATGTGTTTTACATTTTGCTATTTATTAACTTCCATGTTTGTTTTAGAAGAATGTATTTGTAGATCTATTTTGTATAAAATGAACTTCTAATTTTTGAGAATATAGCCATTTTTGTTTCTTTTAAAGTTTTTAATAATGATTTATGGTGAATTTGAAACTCAGCATAACTCACTCGATCTGAAATACCAAACTGAATACCATTAAATGAGGCAGATTTAAATAAATCTAAATAGTCAATAGTTTATTAGGACTTTTACTACTTTCACACTTTTAGTAATACTATTTAAAAATAGGCATCTTCGCTAATGTGTGTTGCTTTGTATAATACTCTGTTTCTGCCTGATTTGTACTTACTATATATACAGTACACTAAAGTATAGGAATTTTTAATTTAAAATCTCATTTACAGATTAAAAAAATGGGTTTGCTCTTGTAATTATCTATAATAAATTGAATGCCTGGTGTATTGTGGACAGTAAGTGAAGCCGCAGTGACAGAAACATGAAAACTCCATGATGTTCTGATTTCCATGGGCTTGTGGTGTAATGAGAGACATGTATCAGAACAAATAGATTAATTATACTGTGAGAAGTGTTGTAGTAATTACCAGTATATACCTGATCCCTGAGATCTGAGTAAAGGGAACAACTAAGTTGGCCTGGGGTGGCTGTGTTTCAGGTTTTGGGGATGGTCAGAGAAAGCTTCACAGAGAATACAACTTTAAAGTTTAGTTGTTGAGAATTCTTCAGGCAGACAAGGGAGGAAAAACATTTGGGCTGAAGGAACAATATCTGCAAAGGTGCAGAGGTATTTAAGGAATCTTAAGGAATCCTGAGGCATTTAAGGAATCTTAAGTACTAAGTAGAGGCGCTATTATTGAGGGTTGAAGGCTTTGTGAGGCCAACTTTGACTAACCTGTATGTTAGAGTTGTAAAGTTAATAGCTAGTATTAAAAGTAATAATAAAATTAATACCTGGTATTGCTAAGTGTCCTAAAGATTGGTGAGTGCAAAGTGGGGTCCATGAAAGCATGAGAGAATGCATGCACAAATGCTGTGTAGCCTCACCCAGTGAATTCATTGACAGATTTTTTTGTCTACTATATGCAAGGCACTGTTTTAAGCACCGGAGATACGGTGGAGAACAAAACAGAGTAATTCCTTCCCTGCCTATCGGAATTTACTTTACAAATCAGTCTGATATAATCCACCCTTCCCATCTACTCAACCCCTTCCCCCACTTCAGCCTCCTGTCTTTTGTCTCTCTTGTAATTTTTGGTCTACATCATGACTGGCTGTATAATTCCATTGCAGTTTCTTTTCCTGTTTCTCATGGTTAACATAGGCAGCTCTATCCTATTACTTCTAGAAGAATAGTGCTGATTTGTGACACCCTCTCCACATTATTATTCTTTCTCTGAGCTATAGCTTGAAGTCTGGCCATTACTTTTATTTTTAATTGAAATTTCTATTGATTTAATTGTAGGTTAACATGCAGTGTATGAAAGAATAATCTCTTCTACACATTGTCAAATTTCCCCCAAAGGTAACATTTCAGAAAACTATAGTATAGTATGACAACCAATGTAATAACATTGATACAAATCCACTAATCTTACCACATTTCTTTACTTTTTATTGTATTCATTTATTGTGTATATATTAAATTCTATGAAATTTTATTATATGTCTAGGTTAATACATCCACCACCACCATCAAGGTACTGAACGCTCTGGACACTCCTGTAATCCCTTAGTTCCCCTTTTATAATCACACTGAGGCCCTGAACTAGGACAACCTATAATCTATCCTTTTTTCAAAATTTTGTCATTACAAGAATATTACATAACTGAAAGCATGTGGCATGTAACTTTCTGGAATTGACTTTTCTCATTCAGTAGGATTCCTGGGGATTGACCCAAATTGTTGCCTATACTTCTAGTTTTTTCCTTTTTAGTGTGATAGTATTCTGTGATATCTGTTCACCTGTTGAAGGATCTCAGGGCTAAATCCAGTTTTTGGCTACTGCAAAAAACGTTGCTATGAACATTTATGTGCAGGTGTTTGTGTGAACATATGTTTTCATTTCTCTAGCATGAATATCCAGGAGTGCAATTGCTGTGTCATATGGTAGTTGAATGTTTAGTTTTATAAGAAAGCAGAGTGGCTATACCATTGTGTCTTCTGACCAGCAACAAAAGAGTGATCCAGTATTTTTACATCCTCAACAGGATGTGGTTGTCATTATATTTTATTTTAACCATTCTTATAGGTTAAAATAGGTGTGTAGTGATACCTCAGTGTGGTTTTAATTGTATTTCTCTTATGGCTAATGATGTTGAACATTTTTTCATGTGTTTATTTGCCATTCTTATGCCCTTTTCTGTGAGATATCTGTTCATATCTTTTGGTCACTTTTGGGTTAGATTGTTGTTGTTTGTAACTGTTGAATTTTGAGAGATCTTTTGTATTCTACATATATGTTCTGCAAATAGTTTCTCCTAGTCTGTAGCTTGTCTTCTTATCCTTTCTACTTGAGTTTTCATGGGGAAAATGTTTTTACTTTTGACGAGACCCAATTTATCAATTTTTTTATGGATTGTTTTTGTACCAAGTTTAAGAACTCTGCCTAGCTTTTAGATCCTGAAGATTGCCTCCTGTTTTTTTTTTTTTTTTTTTACAGAAGTTTTCCAGTTTTATGATTTCATTTAAGTCCAAAGTTAATTTTTGTGTAAGTTATTAGATTGATGTTCTCTTTGGGGCCAGGGACAAGGGATGATAGCTACCCAGTTGTTCTAGTACCACTTGTTAAAAAGATTATTTTTCCCTCCATTGAATTGGTTTTGGACCCTTATCAAAAGGCAGTTGAGCATATTTGTGTGGGTCTATTTCTGTTTTATTGATCTATTGTCTTTCCTCTACCAATACCATATTTTCTTTATTTCCATATGCATATAATATCTTATTTCCAGGATGGATATATTTCTTTTTCTTTTTTTAAAAAATATATTTTATTGATTATGCTGCATACCCCCTCCTACCCACATTCCCCACCTTTAGTTCATGTCCATGTGTCATAAGTTCTTTAGCTTCTACATTTCCCACACTATTCTTGCCACCCCTGTCTGTTTTCTACCTACCATCTATGTACTTATTCTCTGTACCTTTTTTCCCCCTCTCTCCTCCTCCCACTCCCCTGTTGCTAACCCTCCATGTGATCTCCATTTCTGTGTTTCTGCTCCTGTTCTTGTGGTTTGCTTAGTTTGCTTTTGTTTTAGGTCTGGTTGTTAATACCTGTGAGTTTGCTGTCTTTTTACTGTTCATATTTTTTATCTTTTTTTTTCTTAGGTAAGTCCCTTTAACATTTCATATAATAAGTGCTTTGTGATGATGAACTCCTTGAACTTGACCTTATCTGAGAAGCACTTTATCTGCCCTTCCATTCTAAATGACAGCTTTGCTGGATAGAGCAATCTTGGATGTAGGTCCTTGACTTTCATGACTTGGAATACTTCTTTCCAGCCCCTTCTTGCCTGTAAGGTCTCTTTTGAGAAATCCACTGACAGTCTGATGGGAACTCCTTTGTAGGTGACTCTGCATTTATCCCTTGCTGCTTCTAGAATTCTCTCCTTCATTTTAATCTTGGCTAATGTAATTATAATGTGCCTTGGTGTGTTCCTCCTTAGGTCCAACTTCTTTGGGACTCTCTGAGCTTCCTGGACTTCCTGGAAGTCTATTTCCTTTGCCAGATTGGGGAAGTTCTCCTTTATTATTTGTTCAAATAACTTTTCCACTTGTTGCTCTTCTTCCCCTTTTGGTACCCCTATAATTCGGATGTTGGGGCGTTTCAAGCTGTCCTTGAGGTTCCTAAGCCTCTCCTCATTTTTTTGAATTCTTGTTTCTTCCTTGTTTTCTGTTTGGTTGTTTCTTTCTTCCTTCTGGTCCACTCCATTGATTTGAGTCTCAGTTTTCCTCCCATCTCCATTGGTTCTGTGTGTTTTTCTTCATTTCACTTATTGTAGCCTTCATTTTTTCATCTAATTTGTGAGCAAAATCAGCCAATTCTGTGAGCATCCTGATCACCAGTGCCTTGAACTGTGCATCTGATAGGTTGGCTATCTCTTGGTCGCTTAGATTAATTGGCTCTGGGGCTTTGATTTGTTCTCTGGTTTGAGCCATTTTTGTTTCTGGTTGTTCTTTTTTTTTTTTTGTCTAGTCACAGCTGTTACATAGTGAGGGGTGGAGCCTTAGGTGTTCCCCAGGGCAGGGCAGCCCAGTCACTGGGTAGTGACGCTGTATGTGGGGGCAGGGTCCGAGAGGGAACGATGGTGCTTGCTCTGCTCTCTCTCGGATTCCAGTCCCTTCCGCCACTTCCCCTTCGCCTGGATTATCTGCGCGTGAATGTGGGACTACCCGGTCAGCCAGCCGCCTTGTGTGGCCTCACTGGGTCTGCATAGTTGCCACCCTGTGCCCAGGGTCTGCTAGCCACCACCTGTGTACCTGGGATCTGGCAGCCGCTGCTGCCTGTGTGCCCAGTCTACACCTCCACTTTTTCCTGCCACGACTCCGCCCTCTTACTTGTCTGGATGAATGGTTGTTGGACTTCCATACAGTTCAATTTTCTGTGAGTTCTGGTTGTTTTCTTGTTTCTAAATCTTTGTTGTCCTTAATTTTGGTTGTGAAAGGAGGCACAGTGTGTCCACCTACGCCTCCATCTTGGCCAGAATCTTCGGATATATTTCTTTGAGTAGTCTTTTTTCATCCCAACTCTCTCTCTGGAACTCAGATGATACAAATGTTGGCTCTTTCCTTATTGTTTCACAGATCTGCAAGGCTTTGTTCTTCCTTTTTTTTTTTTTCCCTCCCCAGTCTATTTGCTTTCTGTTGTTTTGGATTGGTTGAATTGTTTTTGCTCTGTCCTTATATTCACTGATTGTATCCTCTGTCATCTCTACAATATTATTGAACCCATCTAGTGACTTCAAAATTCCTGTTATTGAATTTTTTTAGTTCCATAATTTCTATCTGGTTATTTATATAGCTCCTATTTCTTTGCTTAGATTTTCTATTTTTACATTTGTTTTAAGAGAATTTGTAATTGATTAATAAAGTATTTTCATAATGGCTGATTTAAATCCTTTTCAGATGATTCCAACATCTGGTTCATCTTGGTTGGCATTAGTTGATTGTCTTTTCCCTTTCAAGTTTTGATTTTTTTTCCCCTTGTTCTTGGTATAACAGGTGATTTTCAGTTGAATCCTAGTAGTTTATTTATTATGTTAGGAGGCTTTGAGGCCTATTTCAATCTTTTGTTTTTGTAGGCAGTCTGTTTAGGTTTAGCTTGCAGGTCTTGGGTTGCTTTGGTGGGTTGTGCTTCTAAGGACAGTTTAATTTTTAGAGGTTTTTTTTTTTTCCTGTTATTTTGATTTGTTTTATTTATCTGGTACCACTAGGGCTTCCACCACTTCCTGCTGATGCTACTTGAGTGAATAGAAGATGTTTTTCTTAGGCTGAGCTACTGGATGTCTATTAGTAGGGAAGGGGTGAGATAGGATTTCATTACTATACCCCCTACCTGCCCTGATGTTTCTGGGCAGGAGAGGAGAGTCTTGAGCCCATGGAGAACAAAGAGCTTCTTGCTCTGGTCCTCTTATTAAAGCTGGGTCCATCTTGCTATTTCTGCTTGCTGGTTCTGATGTCTCTGGGTAGGGAAGGAGATCCTTGGTTCTGTGGGGACAAAGAGGCTTCATGACTTGACTGCTTTCAACAGCTGGGTCTCTCTAGCTGGTTCTTCCTGGTTGGCTCTATTTTTTTTTGGTGGAAAAGGGAGTTCTCAGGACTAGCAGGAGAGAGTGCTTCCCATGGTTGTTCATTTTGTATGAGTCTCATAATCAGTCTCCCTTGCTGGTGGTATCTGGCTCACCCAATATTGTCAGAGGGATACCTGTTGGATCCTGGGAGGAGTTATCCTATATGGGCTGCCTTTTGTTATTAGACTGGAGGTTGGGAAAAGTTGGGGGGTGACCTTGTGTTGGGGAAGGGGAACAAAAGACACTGCTTTTGTGCTGTTCTTCCAGTCCTAGGGCCAAAGGAGTTTGCCTTCTTTCTACTTTTCAGGGTTCTTTGGTTGTTTCTTGCGCTATTTCCAGTGTTTATAGTTGTGTTTTGTGGAATGCAATCGAGAAAATGGTCAATGGCATCTTGCCTGGACCAGCAGCTGGGTTTTACTTCTACTTTTGGTTTCTTTGTCATGGGAGCATGGAGGTAGAGGGGTAGGGTAATATTGACTGGGGCTGAGTTTGGTCTTGTTAGGGGTGCTGAGATTTATTCTTTTGTTTGAGGTTCTATTAAATATCTGTACTCCTGGATTTAATTTCATACACCAATTCTTCACAGAGCCCTGGAAAATGGCAAGCGAAGTCTGCCCTTCCTGCATTTTCTAAGGTTGCGTCCTGGTACAGAAGCTTGTCTCTTAGGTATTTTCTTTAATTTCCCTTGGTTGGTTTAGTCACTCTACCTGCTCTTTCCATATTGGTGTGATTAAAGTGAAGTCTTCGGATTTTGTTGGCTCTTTTTACTTAGAATATCTTTTTGAAGTTGGGGTAATTTGGATACATTGCTATGCTGTGTAGAGTACAGAATTTTCTCTTTTTTTCCTTTGATACCATGCTGTCAAACTTGTGGCATATAGTTGTATTTCTTTATTTGCTGATGATATGTTTAAATTTTTGTTTTTTCTTAAAAATAACTTCTTGTTCTTTTCATTAGTTATTAGTAGGACCTTTTGAGGTATGTTTCACAAACAATACCAACTTTACCGTGTGCATCAAAATATATTTAGAAACAAAATATACTCAGTACACACACATAAAAGCATGTATTACAAAAATTGGAAAATTTTGCAATTGGACTTTTTTGCAATTTTCACATCTCCATCTGACATTAGAACTACTACCCTTCCCACATTGTGGAATCTGTAACTCTGCCAGATCTCTCTCACTCTTTTGTTCACTTAATCCCTGTCCTTTGGCCTCTTTTCCTCTCATTTTTCAAATGACAGGTGCTCATGGGTATTGTCTTTGACTCTGCTTTTCTTTCAACATTCAGCCTGTTGGTTTCATTTATAATCTTAAGCAATTGATTCTCTCAAATTTGGATGCTTGGTCTTTTATGTTGTATTTCCTGCTGAAATGAATGCATTTTTAAAAGTAGATCATACTCTCATTCTTCCATATCTATTTATATTGTCATCATTTCTAATGAAAACTTTGAAATTGTCCTTGGATTGTCTGCTTCTCTTTTATTCCCTAAATTCATTCACCAGGTCAGTGCTCTTTCATCTTAATTCTCACTGACATTTTCAACTATAGATTCTTATTTCTCAAGCTATATTGCTATAATAACTTATTAATTTGACTTATGTTTCATTTCTTTTTTCTCTCTTTAAGAAATTCTATATGTAGCTTCTAGATTAAAATCTATCTCTATATCTTTTTATTGAACAATAACATACATAGAGAAAAGAGCACAAGTCACAGGTACTTATCTCATTTTGATGAAATTTCTCAAACTGAACATACTTGTGTACTAGTCATTTTAAAATAGTTTAAAAATCACATTTATGGCTTTGTTATTTTGCCTTCAAAATCAATTAATTAAAAGAGTTTGAGTGTTATTAATTTCCGTAACACTGAAATAGTGGGAGAAAAATTGTCCTGTCATTTACAACTGCTTGTCACATATAGTTCGATTTTGGAGACATAGTACTCTTACTTCTGTAAAGACATTTCACTTTTGACTTTTTTTTTAAAGATTTTATTTATTTATTTAGAGAGAGGGGAAGGGAGGGAAAAAGAGAGGGAGAGAAACATCAATGTGTGGTTGCCTCTACATGGCCCCCACTGAGGATCTGGCCTGCAACCCAGGCATGTGCCCTGACTGGAAATCAAACTGGCGACTCTGATTCGCAGCCCAAGCTCAATCCCCTGAGCTACACTAGCCAGGGATGACTTTTTATAATCTAAATCATGGTTATAAATTCAGCCCTAGCTCATATCTTGACATTTCCAGGGATCTTTTCTGGGCTAGTTGAGCTTTAATTAATTTTTTCTTTTACTCTTGAAAAATTTATTTAAAAAGGTTTCTTTTTTTTAACTGATTCTAGAGAGAGGGGAAGGGAGGGAGAAAGAGAGAGACAGAGAAACATTGATCAGTTGCTTCTTGCACATGCCCTGATTGGGAATTGAACCCACAACCCAGGCATGTGCACTGACTAGGAATTGAGCCTGCAGCCTCTCAGTGTGCAGGACAATGCCCAACTAACTGAACAACACTGGCCGGGGCTTCAAAAATCTTCCAGTTAATTGATTAACTAGTTAATTAATTTATTTTTAAAAAAAGACTATTTATTAATTTGCAGAGGGGGGAAGAGAGGGAGAAAGAGAAGGAGAGAAACATCAATGTGTGGTGGTCTCTCACATGCCCCCTACTGGGGACTTGGTCTACAACCCAGGCATGTGCCTGACTGCGAATCAAACTGGCAACCCTTTGGTTGTCAGGCCAGCACTCAATCCACTGAGCCACACCAGCCAGGGCTAATTTATTTATTTTATGAATAGGTAATAATACATTAACTTAGATCAAAATTCTAATGTACAAAAGGGTACAAAATGAAAAATCTCCTATTATCCTGTGCCCCAGCCACTGCAGGTTCTTCTAGAAATACTTTTATGCACTTATAAGCAAAATGAAATTCTAATATTCTGTCTTCTTTTTATACAATACCAAGTTCTGTATCTTACTTTTTTCAATTAACAGTTCTTAATGGTAGTTCCAGATTAATACACAATATGATTCCTTATTTTTTATCAGGGCTGAATGATATTTCCCAGAATGAATATGCCATGATCAGGACTACTACATATGGTTGTGAAGATTTGACACTGAACAAGTTGACATAGACTATGATTTGAATGGCACACACTAGAATTACTCAGTTATAATCAAATACAGTAGCCTCGATTGTAAGTTATTATACTTAATTCCTTTTGCTGAATAGTTCTAGGTTTACCTTCCTTTCTCCCTCCCTCCCTCCCTCCCTCCCCCCACCTTGTTCTCTCCTTTCTTCATTCTTTCTTTCCTTCCTTCTTTTCTTTCTTTCTCTCTTTCTCTCTCTCCCCTTCCTTCCTTCCTTCCTTCCTTCCTTCCTTCCTTCCTTCCTTCCTTCCTTCCTTCCTTCCTTCCTTCCTTATTTGAAACACTACTGAAATGAATAGTTATAAATGTCATTTGACATCTACGGTGAAATTATCTGTAGGATACTGTTCTCTTAATTTTTTAAGTATTTATAAGCTCTACCAGTTTAACAATTAGACATAGTCTTAATTTATTATGTTGTTTTAAATTTTTAAAAATTGTTGTACTTATTTTTTAAAACATTTTAAAATTATTGTTCAAGTACAGTTTCTGCCTTTTCCCCCAAACCCCCAGCCCTCCCTCCCTCCCTCCCCTGTTTCCATTCCCCCTTGTTATTGTCCATGTGTCCTTTATAATTGTTCCTGAAAACCCTTCACTCTTTTCCCCTATAATCGCCTCCCCTCTCCCCTCTGGTCACTGTCAGCCTATTCTCAATTTCAGTGTCTTTGGTTATATTTTGCGTGCTTGTTCATTTTATTGATTAGGTACCTGTTAAAGGTGAGATAATATGATAAATTTGTTGTACTTCAAAGAGGGGTACCATATATTAAGTTATGTTATACTCACCCTGACATAGAATATTGCTGTATGTAAATAAGCCTTTTGGATGGGCTGGAGTGATAGATACCTTCTAGATTTTGTTTTCATTTTTATTCTTCTGAGCTCCTTTTAAATTTCTGATAATGGGAAAAAATATTGTCACAGCTTAGATCAGAGCTAGATGTATTTAGAAGCAGAAGCGATATTTATCCCAAGTGCTGAATAAAATGAACTACTATTTCAGATGTAGTTTAAAAAGAGTTAACTTTTTCACCTTTCTTGTGCCTCAAATAATGTTCCATATTCATTCATTGAAAACATTGGATGGTACAGAGAATGTATTCATTGAGATTCAGTTGAGCTGAAGGTAAATAACAGAAAAATTTTCATGGTAAATTTTTGTGCCCCATAAAAATGCAGTTACATCAAAGTAAAATATTCAACGTTACTACATACAAAGTGAAAAAAATTGCGATTATCATACTCTAAGTGAATAAGTCAATTACTTTACATTGACTTATTTAGGTTAACGACCATTTAGTGTCCTGGTTCCTATTTCAGAAACTTCATGATGAAGTACAGTTTTCCACTACCTTCCCCCCCCTTCTACTTCTTTGCTAGATCACGAAACTGGACAGTTTTCAGTTGGAGAAAAATTATAATTTGTTCTCTATTTGGAAAATCCATGGTTTTACCATGTTTTCAGATGCTATCACTGAGGTTAGAGAGATAAACTTCTTCTCATTTTTCAATGTAGCTTAGAGAATCTTAGCTGAATTAACAAGAAATTGACTTCTGGTATGGATGAGCCAGAGCTGAATACAGAAGGTGTTTCTTCATTTCTTTTAACTAGCCCTGTAAGATTGACTGCCTGAAATTCTGGGAGGCTGGAGAACAAAATAAATTCTATCATAGTTATCAGAATTTACAGCAAACAAGCAGAATACTTGAGGAAGTTCCTGATAACTGACCTTTAGATGATCATGTTAAGCTGTAGTGATTTAAAAAAAACAACTTAGTGACATATAACTTACATGCTGAAGAATTTGCCTATTTACATTGTACAATTTAATGCCTTTTAGCCAGTTCACAGAGTTGTGCAACCATAATCAGAATCAATTTTAGAACATTTTCATCACCCACAAATGAAATCCAGTACCAATTAGCAATTATTCTTCATTTCTCTCCAAATTTGTGAGTCTTAGGCAACCTCTAATTTACTTTCTGTCTCTATAAACTTTGGACATTTCATGTCACAGGGTGTGTCAGCCTTTTGATTCTGACTTCTTTTACTTAGCATAATGTTTACAAGATTTATCTGTGTTGTAGCTTGTATCAATATTTCATTTCTAAAGAACTCACTTACCTCTACTCCAGGAAGACAAACAACCCAATTAAAAAATGAGTAAATGCTTTAAGGAAAGGAAGGAAAAGAGAGAGAGAGAGAGAGGAAGGAACACAGGTATGAAAATGGCAGTGAATCAGTACCTATCAATAAAAACCTTAAATGTAAATGGATTAAATGATCCAATCAAAAGACATAGAATAGCTGAATGGATAAGAAAGCATGACCCATAAATATGCTGCCTACAAGAGACCCACCTCACGACAAAAGACTACGTAGACTCAAAGTGAAGGGATGGAAACAAATTTTCCAAGCAAATGGACAGGAAAAAAAGCCGGGGTAGCAATACTCATATCAGACAAAATAGACTTCAAAAGAAGTGCCATAAAGAGGGACCCAGAAGGTCACCTCATAATACTCAAGGGAAGAATCCACCAAGAAGACATAAACATCGTAAATATATATGCAGCCAACATAGGAGTACCTAAATACAGAAAGAAAATCTTAGAGGACTTTAAGAAAGATATTGACAGCAATACAATTATAGTAGGGGATTTTAACACCCCACTGTCAAAAATGGACAGATCTTCTAAACAAAATATCAACAAAGACATTGTGGCATTGAACAACACTCTGGATAAAATGGACTTAATTGATATATATAGAGCCCTTAATCCCAAAGAAACTAAATACACATTCTTTTCAAATGTACATGGAATATTTTCAAAGATAGATCAATGATAGGACACAAAACAAGTCTCAACAAATTCAAGAAAATTGAAATCATACCAAGCATTTTCTCTGACCACAAGGGACTGAAACTAGAAACCAATCCCAAGGGGAAAAACCCAAAACACTCAAAATCATGGAGATTGAATAGCATGCTATTAAACAATGAATGGGTCAAGAATGAAATTAGGCAAGAAATCAAAAAGTTTCTGGAAACAAATGAAAATGAACTCACAACAACCCAAAAGTTATGGGACACAGCGAAGACAGTCCTCAGAGGGAAGTTCATAGCGATACAGGCCTACCTATAAAAGATAGAAACATCTCAGACAAACAACCTAACCCTACTCCTGCAAGAAGTTGAGGAACAACAACAAAGACAGCCCAGAGCAAATAGAAGGAAGGAAATAACCAAGATCAGAGCAGAATTAAGTGACATAGAGACTAAAAGCACAATTCTAAGGATCAATGAATCCAGGAGCTGGTACTTTGATAAGATAAACAAAACTGACAAGCCTTTAAGCAGGTTCATCAAGAAAAAAAGTGAGAAGACCCGAATAAACACAATCAGAAATGAAAGAGGAGAGATTACAACTGACATCACAGAAATACAAAGGATTGTAAGAAATTACTATGAAGAACTGTATGCCAAGAAATTTGAAAACCTAGGTGAAATGGACAAGTTTCTAGAAAAATATAATCTTCCAAAACCCAATGAAGAAGAAGCAGAAAGCCTGAGCAGACCAATAACAGCAGATGAAATTGAAGCAGTAATCAAAAAACTCCTGACACACAAAAGCCCTGGACCTGATGGTTTCACAGGAGAATTCTACAAAGCATTTAAGGAAGAGCTAACCCCTATCCTTCACAGACTAGTCCAAAAAATCCAAAATGAAGGAAGACTCCCAAACTCTTTCTATGCAGCCAGCATTATCCTAATCCCAAAACCAGAGAAAGACACAAGAAAGAATGAAAACTTCAGGCCAATATTGCTGATGGACATACACGCTAAAATCCTCAACAAAATATTGGCAAACTGCATCCAACAATACATTAAAAAGATCATATACCATGACCTAGTGGGATTCATCCCCGGGACACAAGGTTGGTTCAATATTGTCAAATCAGTAAATATAATACATCACATAAACAAAAGCAAAGACAAAAATCACATGGTCATATCAATACATGTGGAAAAAGTACTTGAGAAGGTACAGCACCCATTTATGATAAAAACACTCAGCAAAGTGAGAGTAGAGGGAGCATTCCTCATTATAATAAAGGCAGTATATGAGAGGCCCAAAGCCATCATCATACTCAACGGGCAAAAACTAAAAACTTTTCCACTAAGATCAGGAACAAGACAAGGTTGTCCACTTTCACCACTTCTATTCAATATAGTATTAGAAGTCTTAGCCACAGTGTTTAGACAAGAAAAGGAAATAAAAGGCATCCAACTCAGAAAGGAGGAAACAAAACTATCATTGTTTGCAGATGACATGTAGTGTACATAGAAAATCCTATAGACTCAGCCAAAAAGCTGCTTGACCTAATAAATGAATTAGGCTGAACAGCAGGATACAAAGTCAATATCCAGAAATCAAAGGCATTTTTGTATACCAGTAATGAAACAGCAGAAGCAGAAATCAAGAAAAAAATCCCATTCGATATAGCAAAAAGAAAAATAAAATATCTAGGAATAAAGCTAACCAAGGAGGTAAAAGACCTATATGCAGAAAACTACACAACCCTGAAGAAAGAAATCAAGGAAGGCACAAACAAATGGAAATATATACCGTGTTCATGGATCAGAAGAATCAACATCATTAAAATGTCCATACTACCCAAAGCAACGTACAAATTCAGTGCAATACCTATTAAAGTTCCAATGGCATATTTCACAGACATAGAACAAACACTTTAAAAATTTACGTGGAACTATAAATGACCCCAAATAGCTGCAGCAATTTTGAGCAAGAAGAGCAAAGTAGGAGGGATCACAATACCTGACACCAAACTGTATTACAAGGCCACTGTAATCAAAACAGCCTGGTAGTGGCGTTAAAAACAGACACATGGACCAGTGGAACTGAACAGAGAGCCCAGAAATAAACTCAAGTCTCTATGGTCAATTAATATTTGACAAAGGGGACAGCAACATAAAATGGAGTAAAAATAGCCTCTTCAACAAGTGGTGTTGGGAGAACTGGACAGCTACATGCAAAAAAATGAAACTTGAGCACCAACTTGCACCATACACAAAAATAAATTCAATGTGGATAAAAGATTTAAATATAAGTTGTGACACCATTAAAGTCCTAGAGGAGAACATAGGCAGGAAAATCTCAGATATTTCATGCAGCAACATTTTTACTGATATGTCCCCTAAAGCAAGGGACATAAAGGAAAGAATAAACAAATGGGATCTCATCAGAATTAAAAGCTTCTGCATGGCTAAAGAAAACAGTATTAAAATAAAAAGAGAACCAACTGTATGGGAAAACATATTTGCCAATGATACCCCAGACAAGGGTTTAATCTCCAAAATATATAAAGAACTTACACGACTCCACTCTAAGAAGACAAGCAACCCAATTAAAAAATGAGCGAAAGACTTGAACAGACAATTCTCCAAGGAGGACATACAGTGGATCCAGAGACACATGAAAAGATGCTCGATATTACTAGCTATCAGAGAGATGCAAATTAAAACCACAATGAGATACCACTTCACACCAGTCAGAATGGCCATCATAAACAAAGCAACAACCAACAAGTGTTGGAGAAGTTGTGGAGAAAAGGGCACCCCAGTGCACTGTTGGTGGGATTGCAGACTGGTACAACCACTGTGGAAAGCAGCATGGAATTTTCTAAGAAAACTAAAAATGGATCTACCTTTTGACCCAGCAATTCCACTGCTAGGATTATATCCTAGGAACCTTGAAACACCAATCCAAAAGAAACTATGTACCCTTATGTTCATAGCAGCACAATTTACAATACACAAGTGTTGGAAGCAACCTAGGTGCCCATCAGTAAACGAATGGATCAAAATCTATGGTACATTTACACAATAGAATTCTGTGCAGCAGAAGGAAAGAAGGAGCTCCTACCCTTTGCAACAGCATGGATGGAACTGGAGAGCATCATGCTAAGTGAAATAAGCCAGGCGGTGAAAGACAAATATGATATAATCTCACCTTAACAGGAACCTAATTGAGAAAACAAACAAACAAACCAAATATAACCAAAGACACTGAAATCTAGAACAGATTGACAGTCACCAGAGAGGAGAGGGGAGGGAATTTCATGGGAAAAGGGGAAGGGTTTAGAGGAACACATATAAAGGACACATGGATAAAAGCTAGGGGGGTGGAAATGGGAGGGAGGTGGGGAGGGCTGGGGCGGTGGGCTGGGTTGGGACTATAAGACAGGAAAGTGTACAAGAACAACAGTTAAAATAAATTTAAAAAAAGATTAATGCAGGAAAAAAATGGGCAAATGACCTGAGCCGATACTTCTCCAAGAAGGACATACAGAGGGCCCAGAGACATATGAAAGGATGCTCAGCATCACTAACCATCAGAGAGATGCAAATTAAAACCACAGTGAGATACCACTTCTCACCCGTGAGAATGGTCATCATTAACAAATCCATAAACAAGTGCTGGAGAGGTGTAGCAAAGGGAACCCTGGTACAGTGTTGGTGGGAATGCAGTCTGGTGCAGCCTCTGTGGAAAACAGTGTGGTATTTCCTCAGAAAAGTAAAAATGGAACTGTCTTTTGACCAGGCAATTTCACTGGTGGGATTAGACCCTAGGAATTCTGAAATACCAGTTCAAACGAACCAATGCACCCTAGTGTTCATAGCAGTACAATTTACAATAGCCAAGTGCTGTAAACAGCCTAAGTGCCTGTTAGTAAATGAGTGGATCAAAAAACTGTGGTACATTTCCACAATGGGATTCTACGCAGCAGAAAGAAAGAAGGAACTCCTACCATTCATGAGAGTATGGATGGAACTGGAGAGCATTATGCTAAGTGAAATAAGCCAGGTAGTGAATGACAAATAACATATGATCTCAACTATAAGTGGAATCTACCAGTAATCAAAAAAACAAACAAGCTAGCAAAATACAACCAGAGACATTGAAATAAAGAATAAACTGACAGTAACCAGAGAGGAGGGGAGAGAGAGATATTAGGGGATAATAAGGGAAGGTCCATCAAGGATCAGGTATAAAGGACACGTGGACAAAGCCAAAGAGGGTAGGTTCAAGGGTGGGAGGCAGGAATGTGTGGGGCGGTGTGGGGCATGGTGGGAGGAAAATGGAGACAATGGTACTTGAACAAAAACAACAAAAAAACCCCCTGCATTTCTTTTCACGGCCAAATAATATTTCATTTGTATGGATATTATATTTTATTTATCTATTCATCAGTTGATAGACATGTAGATTATTTCTACTTTGTGGCTATTATGAATAATTGTACTTAAACATTATGTATAAGTTTTGCGTGGGCATGTTTTCATTTCTTCTGGGTGTATACCGAACAGTGGAATTTCTGGGTTATATAATAATTCTAGGTTTAACTTTTGACAAACTGCCCATTTTACATTTCTGTCATCAGTATATGAGGGTTGTAATTTGTTTAGTGTCCAACACTTAATATTATCTATCTTTTTGATTATAGACATCCTAGTGGTGTAAAGTGGTATCTCACAGTGATTTTGATTTGTATTTTTCTAAAGGCTAATGATATCGAACATCTTTTCCTGTGTGTGTTGGATATTTGTTAAATCTTTTTGGAGAAATCTCTATTCATATCTTTTGCCCATTTTATTTGGTATATCTTTTTGTTATTGAGTTGTAAGAATTCTTTACATATTCCAGATAGATGTCCCTTTTTAGATGTGATTTGCAAATATTTTCTACCTTTCTATGGGTTTTCTTTACACTTTCTTGATGGTGGTGGATTTTGAAGTACAGAAATTTTTAATTATGATGAAGTCCAATTAATATATATATATTTTTTTACTTATGCTTTTGGTGTTGTATATAAGAAACCATTACCTGAGCCAAGTCCATGAAGACTTACTTTGTTATTTTTGTAAAATTTTACAGATTTATCTTTGATATTTAGATCTATACTGTTAATTTTTTTGTGTATGTTCTAAGGAAGGTGTTGTCCTTCATTCTCTTGTATGTGGAAATCTGATGCAGACACTGGCTTGCAGTGTCCGTGTCATTATGGATGACATGAGACGCACACATGGACTACCGAGTCCGGTGGAAGAAAAAGGACCCCATGGCTTTTCTGTCAAGGGGAGCAAAAGCCCTGGCCTCTGTCATGACAGGCCTTTATTGGGTTTCTGGTCACATTACATGATGGTCCTCATTTACTGTGCACAGGTTCGCTATAGGTGGTTACCTTTTACAGACAACAAAGGAGCCAGTGCCGCTAATCACATCACAGAAGAAGGATGTTTGCAAATGAAAAAGGGAAAAGTGATTGAGCAGGATACGCTCCCATACTGGGGAGTTTTAGCATGGATTTTAGGAAGTTACAATAAGCACTTACTATCTCAATTCAGGGTGAGGGAGTCAGCAAAAGCAAGACTCAAAGCGGCTTAGGCACATTGCAAACCTATGGGCATGGGTCCTGTGCATCTCTGAGTGGGAGCTGGGCCCATGCCACGCAGAAGGGTCTCCCACAGAAATCCAATTGTTCCAGCAGCCTCAGAAGTTGAAAATAATTTTTCCCCTTTGAATAGACTTTGCCCTTTATGGAAAATAATTTAACTGTAAACATGAGGATTTATATCTTGGCCCTCTATTCTATTTCATTATGTGTGTGTCTGTCCATATGTTAGTACCGCATTGTCTTGAGCGCTGTAGCTTTTCAGTAAATTTTGAAATCAGGAAGTGTGATTCACACAATTGTGCAACTATCAACTTTGTCCTTCTTTTTCAAGATTTTTTTCTTTTTATTGGTTATTCTGGTTCCCTTGAATTTCTAAATAAATTTTTGGATTAGTTTGTCAATTTCTGCCAAAAAAAAAGGTAGCTTAGATGTTAATATATATTGAGTTAAATCTGTAGATCAAATTGGAGGGTATTACTTTCATAGCAATATTAATTCTTTAAATCCATGAATATGAATCTTTCCATTTATTTAGATCTCCTTTAATTTATTTCAACAATGTCTTGTCATTTTAAGAATACAAGTTTTGCATTTATTTTGTAAAATTTATTCCTAAATATTTTACTCTTTTTAATGCAGTTGTAAATAAAATTATTTTCTTTAAATTTTTTCTAGATTGATCATTGCTAGTGTGTAGGAATATTGTACAATTGATCTTTGTATATTGATCTCATACCCTGTAATCTTACTGATTTATTCTAATAAAAGTTCTAATACTTTTTATTGCATTTCTTAGGATTTTCTGTCTACAATGTCATGTTATCTGCAAATACAGTTTTTTTTTCTTCTTTCCAATTTTAATGGAAATTATTTCATTTATTTTATTACACTGGCTAGGGCCTCCAGTACAGTATTGAGTAAAAGTAGTGAGAGTAGTGATATCCTCATCTTTTTCCTGATCTTTGGTATGAAGCATTCTGTTGTAATGATTTTATTTTTTTTTTTACATTAAAATGAGCCGTGACTTTGTTATGAGGATTAATTTGCTTTTGATTTCAGAACTTTTTCTTCTGTTTACACATGTAGATATGTGCTGATTAGAAGGCTTCCTTGTGCAGTGTGGAGAATAAGACAGTGCCTTACAAAGATGGGGTTTGGGAGTGACCTGAAGAATTCACATGAAGCTGTGTTAAAATTGCAAGACTGGGAATTACGGTTACTGGAAACGGTGAAGAAATTTATGGCCCTGAGGATAAAAAGTGATAAAGAATATGCATCTACTTTACAGAACCTTTGTAATCAAGTTGATAAGGAAAGTACTGTCCAAGTGAATTATGTCAGCAATGTATCCAAGGTAAGAGGACTAATTTCATCATTTTTATATATAGCATCATAATTGCGTTAAGGCAAATAGTGCATACGAGATATTTTATAAACCCCAGAATACATTATGGCTGTTATTAGTGTTGCTGTAAGTAGTTGATTATCTTTTGAATATTTTAAATAATAAGAACATACATCTTTATATTTACCCATTCAGTTACATTTTACAGTACTCTTACTTCTTTGTGTGTATCTGGGTTTCCATCTAGTATTGTTTTTCTTCTGTTTGAAGGACTTTAACATTTTTTATAGTAGAGGTGTGCTGATAATTCACTTTTTCAGGTTTTGTAAGTGTGAAAATATCTATGTTGTCTTTGTTTTTGAAAAATATTTTTACTGTTTAAGGAATTCTAGTTTGCACTTTTTCTTTTAGTACTTCCAAGATGTTGCTATATTATTTTCTTGCATTGTTTCTGTTGAAATATTTCTGCCTAATGTTCCCCCAGACACACCAGCTGTGCTTAAAATTTTCTTTACCATTAATTTTGAGCAATTTGTTACGCACCTTTGTGTAGTTTTCATCATGTTTTCTCTGCTTTCTCTGCTAGGGGTTTCTTAAGCTTCCTGTATCTGTGGGTTTACAGTTTTCATCAACTTTGGAAAGATATCAGCCATTATTAATTTTTTTTTTTTAGTCCTCCCTTTTCCTCTTCTACCCTTTAGGGAACCTGATTCCATACATATGTGGCCATTTGAAGTTATCCCACAGTTTACTGATACTGTATTTATTTTTCTGTCTTTTAGTGTTTTATTGTAGTTAGTTTCTCTTGTTATGCCTTCCATTTCTTTAACCTTATTTTCATGCAATGTCAGATCTGTAGTTAATGACATCTTGTGTATTTTTCATCTCAGACATTTTTCATTTCTGTGCCCTTTAATAATCCTGTCAACGAGATGAACTCTGTCGCCCTGACCGCTCCTCTGCCAGCAGTGTCACGTCCTCCCTCCTTCCTCCTCCTATGGCAACCTCCCTTCATGTATCATCAATATTTAAATGTAAATATGCCTATGAGTGCCATTAAAAAAAATCTTCTTATACCTGCCAAAACCCAGGTCTTTCTTTTATCCCACACCTGTACTTTAGGGTAAAGGAATTGGAGAGAAGGAAATAGAAACAGTAGTTGAGCCATTTCCATGTTGAAAATGAGCAAATCTTAAATAAATGAATTATCTGTAATAGTTCAATTTGAACCTTTTTATAACTTTCATGTCTCTACTTAATATGCATATTCTTTAGATTCTGCTTTCTTGTTCCTGTCTTCTATCATCTGTGTTATTTCTTGGTCTGTTTGATTGACTGATTATTCTCCTCATTTTGGATTGTATTTTTCTGCATGGTAATCTTTGATTTGATACCACTTATTGTGAATTTTACCTTTTTAGGTACTGAATAGTTTTGTATTTTTAAAAAATGTTCTTGAGCTGTGTTTTGGGATATGGTTAAGTTACTTAGTGACAGTTTGATCTGTTTGGTTCTTGCCTTTACATTTGTTAGGTAGCCCTAGAGTTATGTGTAATCTGGGGTGAATTTATCTCCTCTAGTGAGTCCTGGTCATTCTCGGTGCTCATAGGGTGTTCTCCAAACTATGAAATTTTACACTCTGGCTGTTGAGTCCTGGCATGATTCTGTGGCTCTGTGTGAGCTCCAATGTTCCCTGTAATCACTATGGGCAAGTTATTTTTCCTTGGCATAGTTTCCTCACACCCTTGAGCTGATCAGTACTTAGCTAAATAATCAAGGGGAAGCCTTTTGCAGTTCTGAGTTTTTTTTTTGTTTGTTTGTTTGTGCAGCTCTCTCCTCTCTAGTACTCTGTCCTTTTCTCCAGTACTCTGACTGCTGTGGTCTCTCAGTACTCTGAACATAGTCTGTTTAACTAACAAGTTAGTAAGTTCTTCTTGGCTCTTTCTCCCTGGGCTGTGGCCTGAAAACTTTGTCTATTTGGCATCCTGGGGTAATCTCAGAGCTCAGTTAATTCGTTTACAGTCTCTCAGGGTTCACTGTCCTTCATTGCCTGGTGTCCAGTGGTTGAATACTGTGTATAAAATATACTTTGTTCAGGTTTTAGTTGTTTTAGGTAGGAGGATAAAGCTGTTCATGTTTATCTTGACTGGAAGCAGAAGTCTTGCACCTAGTGATTTTTATGTCTTTATTTAACAAAATTAAAATGCACAGTAGTTTTAAGAATATAACAAAGATTCCCTTGTGCCCTCTATTCATTTGTTAGCATTTTGACATATTTGCTGTATGGCTCCCTTTTTCAATATAATTATGTGTGTGTGTAGATTTGAATATTTTGCAAGTTGGTTGAAGCATTATGTCCCTTTATTCTAAAATATTGAAGTGTGTATTTTCTAAAAACATACCCATAATACAATATCAACTTTTGTCAATTGTCCCAATAATGTCCCCTTTTGGCATTTTTTAAAATCCTGATTCAAGATCTAATCTAGAATCACTCATTTCATTTAGTTATATCTGTTCAGTTCCTTTAATTTGGAAAATGAGTGTGAGAAATCACACTCTGTACTTCAGTAATTTTTCTTTTTCACTTAAAGTCATTCTGAAGTATGTTCATCAGTCTTTAATCCTGAGGGTATAGTTTTTTATGTAGTTTTATTTCCCCTTTCTGTTGTTTGTGTTGCTTTTGGAGGAAATATTGGGAGGCAGAGGCCTAGGTAGCCATGTTGCTTTCAGTTATCTGGACTGTTTCCCAGTTATTTGAATATTTCTTTACTTCTTTATTCCTTGCAAAATTAGATATCCCAGGCTCATCTTGAATCTTCTCTTTTCCAGTCCTGGAATAAACCTTTTTCTCTAGGAATCCTGGCTTCTTTTGGTAAAGAGAATAGTTAGATACTTAAATAATCTACTATGTATGGGATTTTATATCTTACAATATTGCTCAAGCACATATAATGCTACAATGAATAACTGTCACAGATGTGTTTTTGTATTATTAGTATCTTCATGGTATATTTTTGGAAATGGGATTTCTAGGTCAAAGTGTAAATGTATATGTAGTTTTGTTAAATATTGCCAATATAAATATAAATTTTAAAAATAGATCTCATCCCATTTTGTATATCCTCTAAAAATAGATGAGAGTACCAGTTACTACTTAATCTTGGCCTAAGAGTGTCTTGTCAAACTTGTGAATTTTTGTTAAACTGGTAAGTAAAATGGTATCTAGAGTAGCTTTACTTTATATTTTTCTAACTATGAGTGAAATTAAATATCTTTTAATATGTGTAATAGCCATTTTATTTAGAGAACTAGTTTTATTCTGTGCTAAATGTGAATTTTACTTTGTGTTTTCTTATTCATCTAAAATTACAGCTGTCAGAAATAAAAGAAATCCAAATTGGAAAGGAAGAAGTAAAATTGTCTGTTTGCAAATGATATGCTTATATATAAACCCTAAAGACTTTACCCAAAAACTTTTAGAATGAACAAATTCAGTGAAGTAGCAGGATGCAAAATTAACGTACAAAAGTCAGTGTGTTTGTATACACGAACAATAAACCATCTGAAAAAGAAATAAAGACAGCAATTCTATTTATAATAGCACCAGAAAAAATAAAATACTTAGGAATAAATTTAACCATGGAGGGAAATATCTGTATACTGAAGATAATAAGACTTTGGTGAAAGAAATTGAAGAAGACACAGTAAGTGGAAAAACATTCCATGTTTGTGGATCAAAAGAATTAATATTTAAAAAATTCCTATACTACCTAAAGCCATCTATAGATTCATTTCAGTCTTTATCAAAATTCCAATTGCATTATTCACAGAAATAAAGAAAAAAATTCTATTATTCATGAGGAACAAAAAAAGACCTGGAATAGCTAGTAATCCTGAGGAAGAAAAACAAAGCCAGAAGCATCTCAATTCCTGATTTTAAATTGTATTATAAAGCAATAATAATCAAAACAGTATGATACTGGCATAAAAACATAGACCAGTGGAATGGAATTGAGAGCCCAGAAATGAATCCATGCATATATGGTCAACTAAAATTTGACAAGGGATCCAAGAATAATTTCTTGAATAAGTGGTATTGGGAAAATGATATTCACATGTTAAATAATGAAATTGGGCCCTATCTTAAACCACTCACAAAAATCAACTTGAAATGGATTAAAAATTTAAATCCTATCCCTGAAACCGTAAAACTAATAGAAGGAAACTTAGGCAAAAAACTCCTTTACATAAGTCTTAGCAATGATTTTTGGGATATGACACAAAAAACACAAGCAACAAAAACAAAAATAAGCACAAAGACAAAAATGAAAACTTCTGCACAGCCAAAGAAACAGCAAGTTAAAAGGCAACCTATGGAGCAGGAGAAAATATTTGCAGACCATCTATCTGATAAGTGGTTAATATCCCTATAATTCAATATCAAAAGAGCAAATAATCCATTTAAAATTTGGGCGGAGGATCTGAATAGATCTTTTTTCCAAAGAAGACATATAAATGGCCAACAGGTACATGAAAAGATGCTGAACATCACTCATCATAAAGGAAATGCAAGTCAAAACCACAGTGAGTTACCACCTCATACATGTTAGAATGGCCAATATAAAAAAGACAAGAGACAGTAAGTGTTGTCAAGGCTGTAAGAAAAGGGAATCCATGTATACTGTTGGTGGGAACGTAAATTGCTACAGCTACTTTGGAAACAGTATGGAGGTTCCTAAAAATATTAAAAATAGAACTACTGGACTTCCCCTCAAGATGGAGGCATAGGCGGACACAATATGCCTCTTCTCACAACCAAGATTAAGGACAACAAAAGTATAGAACCAAAATACCCCAACCAGAACGGATAGAGGACTGAATTGTATGGAAGTCCAACAACGAGTCACCCATACCAGTAAGAGGGGCAGAGTTGGTGGCCGGCGAAGAGGGGTTGCAGTGGGAAGAAGTGGTAGCTGGTGGTCCCGGGCACACAGGCAGCGGTTACTGAGCACAGGGAGGCAATGGGCAGACCAAGCGAGGCGCACAAAGCAGCTGACTGTAGTCACACATTTGTGTGCAGATAAGTCAGGCGGGCAGCGAGACAGACTGCACAGCGCAGGGAAATAGAGCCTAAAGGGCACTGAGTGAGAACATTTGTGGAGCTTGGGGTGCCAGGAGGGAGTCCCAGCCTTACAGGAGAGTTTGTTGGAGAGATCCATGGGGTCCTAGAACATGCACGAGTCCGCCCACACAGAAATCAGCGCCAGGAGGGCCCAACTTGCTTGTCGAAAGTGGCGGAAGGGACTGGAATCCGAGAGAGTGAGGAGCAAGTGCCGTTGTTCCCTCTCAGACCCCGCCCCCATGTCCAGCATCACAACCCAGTGACTGGGTTGCCCTGCCTTGGTGAGCGCCTAAGGCTCTGCCCCTCACTATGTAGCAGCCGTGACCAGGAAAAAAAAAAAAAAAACAAAATCAAGGATGGCTCAAATGAGAGAACAGATCGGGGCCCCAGAGCTAATTCATCTAAGTGTCCGAGAAGTAGCCAACCTATCAGATGCACAGTTCAAAGCTCTGGTGATTAGGAAACTCACAGAATTGGTTGAATTTGGTCGCAAATTAGATGAACGAATGGAGGCTACAATAAGTGACATGAAGACAAACGCACAGGGAACCAATAGTGATGGGAGGAAAACTGGGACTCAAATCAATGGAGTGGACCAGAAGGAAGAAAGAAACAACCAAACAGAAAAGAAGGAAGAAACAAGAATTCAAAAAAAAATGAGGAGAGGCTTAGGAACCTGCAGGACATCTTTAAACGTCCCAACATCCGAATTATAGGGGTACCAGAAGGGGAAGAGGAAGAGCAACAAGTAGAAAACTTATTTGAACAAATAATAAAGGAGAACTTCCCCAATCTGGCAAAGGAAATAGACTTCCAGGAAGTCCAGGAAGCTCAGAGAGTCCCAAGGAAGTTGGCCCCAAGGAGGAACACACCAAGGCACATCATAATTACATTAGCCAAGATTAAAATGAAAGAGAGAATTCTAGAAGCATCAAGGGATAAGGGGACAGTCAATTACAAAGGAGTTCCCATCAGACTGTCAGCTGATTTCTCAAAAGATACCTGACAGGCAAGAAGGGGCTGACAAAAAGTATTCCAAGTCATGAAAGTCAAGGACCTACATCCAAGATTGCTCTACCCAGCGAAAGAATGAAAGGGAAGATAAAGTGCTTCTCAGGTAAGGTCAAGTTCAAGGAGTTCATCATCACCAAGCCTTTATTATATGAAATGTTAAAGGGACTTATCTAAGAAAAAGAAGATAAAAAATCGGACAGTAAAAAGACAGCAAACTCACAGATATTAACAACCACACCTAAAACAAAAGCACACTAAGCCAACCTTTAGACGAGGAGCAAGAACACAGAAATGGAGATCACATGGAAGGTTTGCAACAGGGGAGTGGGAGGAGGAGAGAGGGGGAAAAGGTACAGAGAATAAGTAGCATAGATGGTGGGTAGAAAATAGACAGGGGGAGGGCAAGAATAGTGTGGGAAGAGTAGAAGCTAAAGAACTTAAGACCCATGGACATGAACTAAGGAGGGGAGTGTGGGTGGGAGGGGGTGTGCAGGGTGGAGGGGAGTGATGGAGGAGAAATGGGACAACTGTAATAGCACAATCAATAAAATATAATTAAAAAACTAAACCTACCTATGTGATCCAGCAATTCTACTTCTGTGTATATATATCTGAAGGAAATAAAGTCATATCTTGAATAAATATCTCTCTTTCCATTTTCATTGCAGCATTATTTATAACAGCTAGAAAAATGGAAACAACTAAGTGTCCATAAATGGATGAATGGATAAAGGAAATAGTTTACTCACACACATAGGCAAAAAGGTCTGCCCAGAAAGTATCCAGCCATGTAATATTAAAAATAGAGACATTTATCAAAGAAGATGCAAGATACAAGAAACATTGTATATAGGACACTGATGCCTCAGTCCACTTCAAAGTTTTGACCTTCTTTAGGAAATCTGGTTCATTGGTAGCAGTTTCAATCAAGTCATGAGCACTACAGCATGATAATCGTTCTGCTCTGGTAGCAGAAGCCATGGAACAAATTTTGCTGTGACATGTTTCATGCCAAGATCCTGTGTCAAAATCTCAGGCACAGAAGTTTTTGGAATCCCCAGATCAACTTCTAGTTCTCACAGTGTCAGTTGCTGACCTTTGTTGATTGCAACCTGTACACGTTCAACATTCTCAGGTGTTCTGCTTGTTGCAGGCCTTCCAGATGGTGGATCACTTTCGACAGATTTTTGACCGTCTTTGAAGTATTTGTGCTAAACTTTTATTTGTGTTGCACTCATTGCTTCATCCCTGAAAGCCTTCCAAATCACCTAAATAGTTTCTGCGAGGAATGTTCAAGCTTAATGTAAAATTTGATGTAGATTCATTGCTCTACATACTCAGTCATTGGCCACACAGTACACCTGCTCACTCAATGGTGTCTACCATCCCCACTGACTAGTATAGTGAAGTCATCACTGTTCACACATATGCATTCCAGTCCACTCCTTGGCTGCCAGGTTACATCGATGTCATACAAACCATCCTCATAGTCCTTGTTATATTAACCTTGGCTAGACTTTTTCTGGACAGACCTAGTCGTGTATAGAATGAAATAGTTTTCATCCATAAAAATGTTAAAATCTTGGCATTTGTAACAACATGGATGGACGTTGAGGACATTATGCCAAGTGAAATCAATCAGAAAGAGAAAAACAAATACTGTATATATCCACTTGTACATGGAACCTAAAAAAGCCAAACACAGAAACAGAGAGTAGAATGGTGGTTACCAGGAGCTGGGTTTGGGAGAAGTGGGGAAATGTTGTTCAAAAAGTATAGACATATAGCTATGAGGTGAATAAGTTCTGGGTGTTTAATTCACAGCATGGTGACTATAATTAACAATAGTACTGTATTATATACTTAAAGTAGTTAAGAGAGTAGATCTTAAATGTTATCACCACAAGGGGGCAAAGTAATTATGTGAGGTGATGGAGGTGTTAAAATAAACCTTATTGTGTTAATCACTTTACAGTATATACTGTATCAGATCATTATGTTGTACACCTTAAACTTATCAATATGTTATATATTGTGACCAATAGTGCAATAAAGCTAAAAAGAGAGTAAAAATAAAATTACACTTGTCAGAATAGTCAGGTCTCCCCTGAAATTGTGTAGTGATATAGTTAATTCTGAAATAACATTTTTGAAAGGAGATACTGGCATTCCAGTTAAACATGGAGTGGATTGAACTATTGCCTGTGTTCCATGTACTACATGGGATTAAAAGTAATGAAAATATTTTTTGATGAACCAACTGTATTATTTAGTGTTGCACATAATGTAATTTGGACTTGTATATCTAGAGTTTTAACTATATGTGTATACGTGTGTGTGTATATTTCTTAAGCCAGACTATAGAGTCCATTCTGCTATAAGCTTGATTTAAAAAAATGAATTTGTTCCAATACAATTGATATGTTAGGGAGCAATTTGAGCATAATGTGATTTTGTATTTGCTTATGGGCAAACAGAGAAAAAATACTAGGTGAATGCTGAAAACTACCCAGCTGAACCAAGTTTCTTAGCAATACATCAAACAGTGACAGACACAAACTTCCATTGCTTACTGGTTACTTCTGTTTATTCTTAGTGTTATGAGCCACACTTATCAACATGATATATTGCAACTCCCTGTCCAAATACAGGTAGCTCTTTCTCCCACTTTACAATAACCCACAAAATCCAATTCTGCTGACACCTACTTTAATAAGTAAACATCAGGGTTTTTTTTTTTTTTTTTTTTTTTTTTTTTAAGGTAAAGTGCCATGTTTGTTATAGTACTCATGTATTTCCTCACCATTTAATATATGTAAATCTGTGCAAAGTTTTTACTAGGTTGCTGTCTTTAAAATGTATCCCTGATGAATTTGAGTATTCTACCTGTACCACCATTTTCTTATAAGCTCTGTTATTTTTATTGTGTGATTTTGCACAACCCAGAGATTATTAGGGATACAAATGTTTCACTGCAACAGAACTTGTATGTTAGAATTACTTGGGCAACTTTAAAATATTGATGCCTGGACCCCTTTCAAAATGTATTAAATTAAAATAGCAGGTTGTGGATTTCAAGAAATGGTATTTTTAAAATCTCCCAGTTGATTTTTTTTGCAGGTAAAGTTGTGAATCACTTGCTTAGGTAAACTAGAAAATGTGGAAAGACAGGCTTTTCTGAATTGGGGGTACCCCAGGTTTCCTTTGCTCTTGTAATTTAGTCTTTGAAAATTGCAGTTTTAGGGAACTTTAATAATGACTTGTCTTCTGGATTTCCATACCTGATAAGAATTCAAATATTTCAAAGCATTCTTCTTATGTAATAAGCAAACTCTGAATAAAACCTTTTTGTTTCAGAGAATCATTTATTTTGAGTTATTGTGTGGTACAGAAATTATGCTTTCTTCATGGAATTTTTATGTTGTATTTTAAAAACATTTCAGTAAGAAGAAAGCAAGTGGTTGGAAGATACAGTCTGCAGAGGAAAGCTATTTGTGACAACTGTTATTTAGATATCTTTCAAGCTTGAGTCATCTTGTTGATTATTTTCAGTGCTTTACTGTAATTACAGCTCCAGTAGTAGTTTGTTCGTTGATTCAGTGTCCCAGAATAAATACTTTTTGGTATAATGAACTCAGAACACTTAAACTACTACCTGTTTATGGAATGCGGATTTATATCACCATACATCTGTTACTTAAAAGGTGGAAAACATATACCTTTCTAAGATATACACATTTTTTCCTACATGTAGTTTTCTTTAAAAACTGAGTACAGTGTTTCTTTCAATTATGTATTCATGCTAGTATAACTGATGCTTTTTACCTGTATTGGTGTCCTAAAGTAAAATAGGCATTTGAGAAGTTATGCTAATTATTGTAGAAACCTGAAATGCTATTGTATTGTCCGAAAAGTTCGTTTGGTTTTTTCTGTAAGGTTGCTCTGGTGGCACTTAGTTGTCTTTAACTTCATTTTAAACAGTTGTGTTAGATTGTATTGTGACAGCTGTGATATTACTGTGCATTAAAAAAACATCAAAATTGGTGAAATTTTATGTAGCCATTTTATTTATTTTTAACTATATTTTATTGATTATGCTATCACTGTTGTCCCAATTTTTTCCCTGTTTGAGCACCCACACTCCATTAGGCAATCCCCATACCGTTGTTCATGTCCTTGGGTCATAAGTATAATTTCTTTGGCTATTCCATTCCCAATACTGTACTTTACATACCCATGGGTATTCTGTAACTACCTATTTGTACTTCTTTTTTTCTAAAGATTTTATTTATTTTATCTTTAGAGGGGAAGGGAAGGAGAGAGAGAGAGAAATATCAATGTGTGGTTGCCTCTTGTGCGTCCCCTGCTGGGAACTGGCCTGCAACCCAGGCATGTGCCCTGACTGGGAATCGAACCGTGATCGTTTGGTTCGTAGGCCCGCACTCAATCCACTGAGCTATACCAGCCAGGGCCTATTTGTACTTCTTAATCCCCTCGCCTCTTCACTTATTCCTGTGCAACCCATCCCATCTGATAACCATCAAAATGCTCTCTGTGTCTATGATTCTGTCTCTGTTCCTCTTGTTTGCTTAGTTTGTTTTTTAGATAGTTGATAGATATGTATTTATAGCCATTTTATTGTTCATAGTTTGGATCTTCTTCTTTTTCTTAAATAAGTCCTTTTAACATTTCATGTAATAATGATTTGGTGATAATGAACTCCTTTAGGCTTTCCTTGTCTGGGAACTTCCTTATCTGTCCTTCGATTCTATATATCTTTGCTGGATAGAGCAACCTTGGCTGTAGGTCACCGCTATTCATGACTTTGAATATTTCTTGCCAGTCCCTTATCCCTTACAAAGTTTCTTTTGAGAAATCAACTGACAGTCTTATGGGCACTCTCCTGTAGGTAACTGACTGCTTTTCTCTTACTGCTTTTAAGATTCTCTCTTTATCTTTAATCTTTGCCATCTTAACTATGATGTGTCTTCATGTGAACCTCTTTGGGTCCAACTTGTTTGGAACTCTCTGTGCTTCCTATTTCCTTTGCCAAATTAGGGAAATTTTCTTTCACTATTTTTTCAAATAGATTTCCAATTTCTTGCCCTTCCTCTTCTTCTTCTGACACCCCTAAAATGCGAATGTTGCACTGCTTGAAGTTGTCCCAGAGGCTGCTTACACTATTCTCATTTTTTGGGGAATATTTTTTCTTCTTCTTGTTTTAATTGGATTTTTTTTTTTGCTTCCTTATATTCCAAATCAATGATTTAATTCTTAGCTTCATCCATTCTGCTGTTGTTTCCTTGTAAACTGGTCTTTATTTCAATTAGTGTATCCTTCATTTCTGACTGGATCTTTTTTATGCTGTTGAGATCCTCACTAAGTTCCTTGAGTGTCCTTAAAACTAATGTTTTGAACTCTGCATCTGATAGATTGCTTATTTCCATTTTGTTTAGTTCTTTTTCTGGAGTTTTGATCTGTTCTTTCATTTGGGCCATGTTTCTTTGTCTCCTCATTTTAAGAGCTTCCTTGTGTTTCTTTCTATGTATTAGGTAAAGCTGTTATGACTCCTTGTCTTGGAAGCATGGCCTAATGTAGTAGATGTACTGTAGGGTTCAGTGGCACAACCTCCACTATCACCCTAGGTGGGTACGTGAGGTGCACCCTTTGTGTGAGCTGAGTACACCTTCCTTTTGTAGTTGAGCCGTGGTTCCTGTTGGCAGGTCAATGGGAGGGATTTACCTAGGCCAGTCAGCTGCAATAACTGGCTGTGACCACTGACCACCAATCTCCACCCTTTGTGGAGGATCAGCTGTGCAGGGGCAGTGTGGTGGTCTGATGTGGTCTATAGATATCCACTGGTTATGCCCCAGGCTCTGGGGTTTCCTGGGTGGTTCAGGCCAAGGTCAGCCCTGACCTTTGTTCTTCTAGGAACCACCCCACCTGAACTATAAAGTAATCTCAGTTGGTTGCTACTTGTGCTGGGCTTGGAGATTCCCAGGCTAAACCAAGTTGTGAATCTAGGCTGGGTGCTGCTAGTGCTGGGACTGGGGCCACTTAGCAAGAGGTGCAGGGGCTGAGGGCCACTGAGGCTACTAGCTGTTGCTCACTTGAAAGTATTTAGGAATTATGAAGCATGAGCCAAGGCCAGCCATTCATATGGAAAAGCCACTATTAGCAGCTGTAAGTTGAGTGGTATGGAGCCTCACGAGATCTCCAGGGTGGTGCGGCAAATGATGTTTGCCTCATTGATGGAGTCTCACAAAGTCACCCACCTGCTGACTCTGCGACTCTGTTGGGGGAGGGTTCATAAAAGGGACATTGGCCTCTTCCTGCCTTTCTGTCGATTCTAGACACTCCAGTTCCTCCCCATGTGCCAGTGGTGCCTTTCAACCTGCTCCTCAGTGCTGGAGTTCAGAAAGGAGTGAGTCTGAGTAAGTCTGTGTGTGGACTCTTTAAGAGGAACTGCTTGGGCCTCCAGAAGTTTCTTCCACTGACTCAGTCTCTGCTGGTTTTCCAGCCAGAAGTTATGGGGACTGATCTTCCTAGCACTGGATCCCTGGACTGGGAGGCCTGGTATGGGGCTCAGCTCCTTGCTCTAGAGACATCCCTCCTGAATTTTTATCCACCACATTTGGAGGTGGAACCACTGCTCTCTGCCCCTCCTAACAGTGTGGATGGATGTGGTTTCTTTTATTCCGTAGTTGTCAGACTTCCATTCAACTCAATTTCTAATGGTTCTGAGGGATGGTTGTTGTATAACTTGGTTGTAATTTTGATGTGGTTGTGTGAGGAAGTGAGATGTGTTTACCTGCATTGCCCTTTTGACCAGACGTCCATGATCCACCTTTTGTGTGCCAATTTTAAAATTGAAGATGCATAAAATATGTGACATTTTCAGCATGTTGTGCTTTATTATTTCAATAAAGGTAAAAATGCAACTGAAATCCAAAAAAAGATTTGTACAGTGTATGAAGAGACTGTGTCTGATTGAACATGTCAGACATGATTTGCAAAGTTTTGTGCTTGAGATTTCTTGCTGGATGATGCTCTCTGGTTAGGAAGACCATTTGAAGTTGATAGTGAACAAATCAAGATATTAATTGAGGACACACATAATGTTATACCACATGGGAGATAGCCAACATAAAAATAATCCAAATCAATAATTGGTGAAAGTGAAAAATGTGTCTTTTATTTTATAGGAAAAAACCTATGGACTTTTGGCCCACCCAGTAATTAGTGTATGCAGCTCATTTCTTTCTTTCTTTTTTTTTTTTTTTTTTTGCTGAGGAGGGGATAGAGTGAATAAAATTTCTGTAAATTGAATCATTATTCCTCTTTTTTTATTATGAAGTAAGAGATGTATTTATTTCTAGGAACTTTCTTGGTCAAAAACAATTACATATAAAGTCAGAATCAATTTAAGAATCCAGAAAATCTTGAAATAGTTCATTTTAGGAAAAAAAACATTTTTTATGTACTATCACTATTACTCAATATGTAAGTCAGCATTGTGAAAATTGTTCTAAAACTTGAGTCTGGAACCAGTAATTTTGTTTCCCTGAGGCATAGGAGAAAGAGTACTCTATGTGTGTCTATTTTAAGTGCTACTATTTCTAATTTTATTTTATTGGGGTTGGTTAGATGACCCCATGATGACCCCATGATGACATGATGACTTATTTCTTAATTTTTCTGCTTAGGGAGATTTGAAGTGTGGGTCATTATTTTGGATAGAAGTCCATATATATATAGTGAGAGGCTTCTTTCATTTTCATCTTCATTTCTTCTAACAGCAAATTATATCAAGAATGACTCACTTGCCCTACAAGGACTTCTTTTTTTTAATTATAATTTACATTCAGTATTATTTTGTATTAGTTTCAGGTGTATAGCATAGTGGTTAGGCAATCATATACTTTACAGAGTAGTCCCCTGATATTTCCAGTAGTCACTTGGCACCATACATAGTTATTACAATATTATTGACTCTCTTTCCTATGCTGTACTTTACATCCCCAGGATTATTTTGTAACTAAATCTGTATTTCTCAATCCTTTTCACCCAGTCCCCCAATACCTGTCCTCTCTGTCAGCCATCAGTCTGTTCTTTGTTTCTGTGAGTCTGTTTTTTTGTTTGTTCATTTATTTTGTTCTTCCTATTCCACATATAAGTGAAATCATACAGTATTTGTCTTTGTCTGTTTGAATTATTCACTTAGCATAGTACCCGCTAGGTTCATCCACATTCTTGTGAATGGTAGAATTTCATTCTTTTCTATGGCCAAGTAGTATTCTGTAGTATATATGTACCACAGGTTTTTATCCACTTATCTATTGATGGTCACTTGGGTTGATTTCATAGCTTGGCTATTGTAAATAACACTGCAGTGAACATAGAGGTGCATATATTCTTTGAAATTTGTGTTTTGGGTTTCTTCAGATATATTCCCAGAAGTGGAATTGCTGGGTCACTTTTAATTTTTTGAAGAACCTCTAAAATGTTTTCTACAGTGGCTGCATTATTTTAATTATAATGTATCTTGTTGTGGGCCTCTTCATGTTTTTCTTGTTTGGGACTCTCTCCATTTCCTGGACTTTTGTGTCTTTTTCCTTCACCAGGTTACAAAATTTTTCAATCATTATTTCTTTAAATAGGTTCTCAGTAGATTATTCTCTTTCTTCTCTATCTGGTACCTGTATAATGGAGATGCTGTTATGCTTCATGTTGTTCCAGAGGTCCCTTAAAGCATCTTCATTTTTTAAAAAATCTTTGTTTTTTTCTTTGAGTACAGATGATGGTGAGAGCCTGAATTTATCTGGACCACTTTTTTATTGCTCTTTTATAAGATTGACAGCAGAAAACAATAAGGTGAGGTTAGACAGCCAATTTGAAACTGAGGGTGAAGGCTGCATTTTCTCTCCATAGAAAGAATGCTCTCATTGCATATTACAGGCTGTGTATTGCCACCGTGTTCCAGAAAAGTTTAAAACTGAGAGGTTGGGGGGGCTCCGCTTGCAGAGCCATAGATAAGAATAGGTCTACCCATCGCCATGGATGAGAATAAGTCTACCAAGACATAATCTGCTTGGGGAGGAAAAGTGGCTGATCTCTCAAAGGAGAAGGGCCAGGAGCCTTGTCCTCAATGGACTTTTATTGGGGGTAATGGCCCCCTGCCTCAAAGGCACATGACTCAATTACCGATCCCCTCTGAGTGTACCCTGACCTCCACATCATGGACCCAGGCAGCTGACTCCATTGCAGGGTATGAGATCCACAGGGTGAAGCAATAGGGAATCCAGAGGGTGGGGCTATTGCATTTCCACAGGCTGATGTCAGATGGAGGGGAGGGCTCCATCCAAGAAAGATGGCACCTGCAGTGTGGGAGAGGTACTCAGCACAGCAACTCTGGCAGTTTTTTTTTCAACTCTGTCCCTGGAGTCACACACCTCAGTCTCTCCTCACATGACTTTAATTTGGTCTACTCTCCTTTTGTCCACTTATACCCAGGGTGAATGTTTGCGATAGAAATTTTGTGTACTGGCCCTTTAAGAAGGTGCCTGTATCTCCAGCAGATTTGTGTCTTTCTTTGGTGAATTTCTGCTGATTTTCACAGCAGGATGTTATATGGGCACCTCTTCCTAGCTCTGGTGCTTTGGGCTGTGGCATCTGGTGTTGGTTTGAGACCTTTCACCACTCAGGGTGAACCTTTGCAGCTGAGATATACCTCCAGGATCTCAGCTGCCACCTGTGGGAGGGAGGCCAGCCCTTTTTCCATCTTCACCCTTCCTACCAGTCTTGATGTCACTTTTTCTATAAACCCTTTGTTATAAGATAAGATTGTTCTATATTTTAGTTGTAATTCTAGTTTGGTGGAGGTGAGTGTAACTTCTACCTACTCTGCCACCATCTTAGATATCCCTGCATATGTCTTTTCAAATTAATGTTTTGGATTTCTTTGAATATATACCCAGAATTGGAATTCTTGTATCAGAAGATAGGTCTATTTTTAATTTTGTGAGGAAAATCCACACTGCTTTCCATAATGGTTGCACCAATCTATATTCCTACCAACAGCGCACAAGGATTTCCTTTTCTCTGCATCCTCACCAGCACTTGTTGTTTGCTGACTTATTGGTGATAGCCATTCTGACAAGTGTGAGGTGATAATTTCATTGTATTTTAATTTTCATTTCTCTGATGATTAGTGACATTGAGCATCTTTTCATATGTCTGTTGGCCATCTGCATGTCCTCTTTGGAGAAGTGCCTATTCAAATCCCCTGCCCATGTTTTAATTGGATTGTTTGTTATTGGTGTTGAATTGTACGAGTTTTTTGTAAATTTTGAATATTATTGGGTGTTTCATTGGTGAATATCTTCTCCCATTCAGTATGTTGCCTTTCATTTTGTTGATGGTTTCCTTTGCTGTACAAAACCATTTTAGTTTAATGTAGTCCCATTTGTTTGTTTTTCTTTTGTTTTCCTTGCTTGAGGAGCTATATCAGGGAAAAATATTACTAAGAGAAATGTCTGAGAGTTTATTGCCTATGGTTCTAGAAGGATTTCTTTTTTAATTTCTTTTTTAAATTTAATTGTTGTTCAAATACAGTTGTCTCCATTTTAACCCCATCAAAATGAATGGATCAAAAAAACTATGGTGCATTTACACCATGGAATACTACACAGCAGAAAGAAAGAAAGAGCTCTTACCCTTTGCGACTGCATGGATGGAACTGGAGAGCATTATACAAGAAGGACTTCTTTACTTAGATGTTACTCATGCTGCCTAAGTAGGTAGCCTAAAAGAAATAGATAGCTTTTCTGTATGGCTCTTACTTTCTAGTTTAATGAGTAGTGCTAAATACAGATTAACTAAATATTACTGTGTAAAGTTTAACCAGTATGTAAAGTACTCTCATCAATTTAGCTTAGTTATTCTCAAAATAATATGTAATACAAGGGTCCTTAGATTCCATACTACTGTATCTGTCAAATGTCTTAGGTTGTATCAAGTCTAGCACTGTAAGAGGTAGATTTGGGTTAATTTGAGCTTTTCTATTTATTACCTGTGTGTCCTAGGACAGATCATTCAATCTTTCTGACACCATCTATAAGATGATGATATTTTCCTGAGAGTCTTGAGTAGATAAGAGAAAGACTATGAGTGCACAGAAGGTTGATAATGTTAAGGTGGAGCACTAGGGTGCCCTTTTCTCCACAACCTCTCCAACACTTGTTGGTTGTTGCTTTGTTTGTGATGGCCATTCTGACTGGTGTGAAGTGGTATCTCATTGTGGTTTTAATTTGCATCTCTCTGATGGCTGGCGATACTGAGCATCTTTTCATGTGTCTCTGGATCCACTGTATGTCCTCCTTGGAGAATTGTCTGTTCAAGTCTTTCGCCCATTTTTTAATTGGGTTGCTTGTCTTCTTAGAGTGGAGTTGTGTAAGTTCTTTATATATTTTGGAGATTAAACCCTTGTCTGAGGTATTGCAAATATGTTTTCCCATACAGTTGGTTCTCTTTTTATTTTAATACTGTTTTCTTTAGCCATGCAGAAGCTTTTAATTCTGATGAGATCCCATTTGTTTATTCTTTCCTTTATGTCCCTTGCTTTAGGGGACATATCAGTAAAAATGTTGCTGCATGAAATATCTGAGATTTTCCTGCCTATGTTCTCCTCTAGGACTTTAATGGTGTCACAGCTTATATTTAAATCTTTTATCCACCTTGAATTTATTTTTGTGTATGGTGTAAGTTGGTGTTCAAGTTTCATTTTTTTGCACATAGCTGTCCAGTTCTCCCAACACCACTTGTTGAAGAGGCTATTTTTACTCCATTTTATGTTGCTGCCTCCTTTGTCAAATATTAATTGACCATAGAGAATTCGGTTTATTTCTGGGCTCTCTGTTCAGTTCCACTAGTCCATGTGCCTGTTTTTGTGCCAGTACCAGGCTGTTTTGATTACAGTGGCCTTGTAATACAGTTTGGTGTCAGGTATTGTGATCCCTCCTACTTTGCTCTTCTTTCTCAAAATTGCTGCAGCTATTCGGGGTCATTTATAGTTCCATATAAATTTTGAAGTGTTTGTTCTATGTCTGTGGAATATGCCATTGGTACTTTAATAGGTATTGCATTGAATCTGTAAATTGCTTTCGGTAGTATGGACATTTTGATGATAATTCATCCAATCCATGAACACGGTATATGTTTCCATTTGTTTGTGTCTTCCTTGATTGAAGTATTCATATTTGAAGTTGAAGATGTTAAATATGCACATTGGCCAGAAACCTACTATTTTTATTTTAGCGTAATAATTTTTATAAAACAATATTTAAACTTCTTGAGCATTTAAAGCACTGCTAAATGCAGACTCCTAATGTAGTGCTAACTTTATTTCCTTATGTTTTTAAAAGTCTTGGCTGCTTATGATTCAGCACACGGAACAACTGAGTAGGATAATGAAGACACATGCAGAGGACCTAAATTCTGGGCCCTTACACAGGCTCACCATGATGATCAAAGACAAGCAGCAGGTGAAGAAAAGTTATATAAGTGTTCATCAGCAGATAGAGGCAGAGATGATTAAGGTTTGTCTTTCCATTCTCAAATTTTTATTTAACTGATTTTTAAATTTGCTGAAAAATATTTCTTATTCTGTTTGACTTATAAAAATTATTTACTCCAAAATTATTTAGTCCTGGAATGTAGGTGAGTTGATTGGAGCATTGTCCTGTACACCAAAAGGGTAGCTGGTTTGATACCCAGTCAGGGTGTGTATTGGAGGCAACCAATCAATGTGCCTCTCTCTCACTGTCTCTCTCTCTTGATAAGTAATATCCTATTTTTTGAATATAAGACATTGATTATAAGATATACTGTTACTTTATGTACTCCTACAAAGTAAACAATGTTGCCAATTCAACTATGATACAGTGCTTTTATATCACTTAGAATTTTTATTTTTATTTTCACTTATTGAAATAGCTCTCTTAGGCTTTTAAAAAATTTGTATTATATCATACTATGCATTAATTAAAAATTAAAATATAAGCAAAATAAATTAGGATGTTTAAAAATTTTCTCTACTTTCAGAGTATTTCTCCTGGATAACTTTTGTAATATTTTTAATTATAAAAATTTGCAAATATACAAAAGAGGAGAGAATAGTAAAATGAACTCCCATTTGTCCTTTCACCCACATACTAAATATTTTTTTCATCTATTTGTTTTATACTGGATCATTCTAAAGAGAATTTCAGATACTATTTTATTCATAAATATTTTAGTTTATATTGCTAAAATATGTACTTTTTAATAAAACAATTATATTATTAATCTCTATATTACAAATAGCAACAATTCCTAATGTTATTGAATATCCTGATGTGTTCATATGACTGTTGTTTAAATGCTTTTTACAGATGGTTTATTTGAATCAGGAAACATGGCCCACGCATTACATTCGAATAATTCTCTTTAATGTGGGTTGCCCCCCCCTTTTTTAAATGCCATTTTTGTGTGTGTGTGGAAGAAACTGGGTAATTTGCTGTATAGAATACAATTTTCCCTTTTTGAATTTTGTTGCCAGCATTTTGTGTTGTGATTTCACATATTCCTTCATTCTCCAATTTTCCTGTAAACTGGAAGTTAGGTCTAAAGGCTTGATAAGATTCTTACTGTTTATTTTGGACAAGTAAACATTATAGGTGTTGTTATAGACTTTTCTTGTTTTATGTCGGGAGGTATATAATGTCTGTCTCTGTATTTTTTTTGTGTGTGTGATGTTGAACTTGACTAATATGTTCTAGTTTTGCAAGCCTGATCAGGCTATTATTAATAAAGTTTCCCTTCAGCTTTTCATCTGATATTTCTGGAATCAATTGATGTTCACTGCTTACTTTATTATTTCAGCAGAGGTTGTAAAATGGCAAGGTTTCTCTTCTATCATTCCTAATGCAATTGTTAGCTGGAGTTTTTCAATAAGGAATTTTCCTAGATCTACCATTTGGTTACCCTGAGGCATTGCTTATATAGGGAAGACAGAATAAATGCTTGCTTTTTGCTATTAATTTGCCAGTTTGCAGAATGAATAGCTTCTTTAGCATCTTCAAAAGTTAAGATTTCCAGTTTTGGTGTAGGATGTAAGAAGTTTGGAATTGCCACTTTATTCAAACAAGTAACAGCCTGGAAAAATGGAAAAAATGAACAACTCTTCTTAGGTTTATAACAGAAGTGAAGTCACAGGGTGAATGGATACTACCAGAATTAGAGAGACCAATAAGTCAATATAGTGAATCACAACTTATCAGAGCAACAACCTCCTCGGAAACCAGTGCTGGGTACAGAAAAAATGGAATGGTAACTGACAAATTCTGGAGATTCAGCATGGACAACTCTGATAGTTAAAAACTTCAAGAGGACCCAGTCATTGAAGGTCCCCCACACTTTTGGGAGTTTTACCTCCTGGATCTCTACCAGGTGGTTATAGTGAATATGGGAGAAAAGTCTCATGGTCCTGGCAGGACAAGTGGAATAGGAACCATTTTGACATATGCCAGAGAATTCTGTTCTTAACAAGGTCTGCCCTTGGGAGAAACTGTTAACTAGAGCCTAACTACCTGGGGGAAGGGAAATATGCAACTTTGGCCCGCTCTAGCCACACTTCCCATGTAAGGGGGCTTGGGGAATGAGAAACACATGTAATCTTTGCAGTTCAGAGGCACAGGCTTAGTAAAAGACCTAATCTAAGACTATAAAATGCTTCCTCTCCTCTGACAACTTGTCACCACTTAGTAAAGTCCTTTTTACATCAGTTCCTTTTACCCAAAACATCATTCCTGTCAATCAAGAAAAAATGATAAGGCCTACCAAAAGGTAAAAGACATAGTTGGAAGTGAAAGCAAGTATCAAAATCAGATATGGCAGGATGTTGTAATGATCACACTGGGAATTTAAAAAAACTACCATGCTTTTTGGACCATAAGATGCACCTGGGCTTTAGAGGAGGAAAATAGGAAAAAAAATTTGAAGCAAAAAATGTGCTAAAATATTTACTAACATAAATAACATAATATTTCACCAATGTAAATGTAAACAGAACTCAACAGCAGCATTAACAGCCATTATTCCTCCCAAATTTGGGCAGGGTGCGAAGTGCATCTTGTAGTCTGAAAAATACGGTATCTCTTTGTTTTTTATGCTAAGGGCTCTAATGGATAAAGTAGATAGCATGCACCAACAGACAGGCAATGTAAGCAGAGAGACGAAAATCCTGAGAAAGAACTCAAACAAAATGTTAGACATCAAAACACTATAACAAATGTGAAGAATGTCTTTGATGGGCTTATTGGGAGACTGGATATAACCGAGGAAAGAATCTTTGTACTTGAGGACATATCAATATAAATCTCTAAAACTAAAAAGACAAGAGAACAAAGAATGAAAATATATGAATTGCATTTTCAAGAACTATAGGACAACTAAAAAAGATGTAAGTCATGTAATAGGAATACTGGCATGAGAAGAAAGAGAAAGGAACAGAAGAAATATTTGAAACAATAATGATTGAGATTTTTTCAAATTAATATCAGGCATCAAATGACAGATCCAAAAAGGTTAGAGAAAAGCAAACCGAATAAATGACCAAAAACAAAAGCTAGTACAAAAACTACACCTAGGCATTTCTATTTGAAACTACAGAAAATCAAAGATAAAGACAAAACCCTAAAAGAAGCCAAAGCAAAAAAAAAGTCTTACATATAGGAGAACAAATATAAATATCACTTCCAAATTCTCTGAAGTAATGCAAGCAAGAAGAGAAAGTAATGAAATATTTGAAGTGTTGAGAGGAAAAAAATATAACTGATATGCTAAGAAATGAGAGAATGGAATCATAAAATATTAAATGTAAACCACAAAAGACTTGATAAGTAACAGAAAAATAGGAGCAAATAACAAGGGTAACAAATAGGAAACTAACAGATATGCTTGATAGTAATCCAAGTTTATCGATAAATACTTTGAAGATCAGTGTTCTATATGAACCAATTAAAAGACAGATATTGTCAGAGTGGATCAAAACAACAAGACCCAATTATATGTTGTCTACAGGAAGCCCACTTTAAATATACACACACATAGATTAATTGTAAATGGGTGGAGAAAGATATACCATGATGACACTATCAAAAGAGAGCAGGGGTGGCTATATTAATTTTGAACAGAGCAGACTTCAAAGGAAGGTTTATCAGGGATAAAGAAGGGAATTACATAATAATAAAAGGCATTGGTTTTCCCAGAAGACAATAATACTTAATGTAGCTTCCGGCCAAGATGGAGACATAGGTGGAAACCCCTTGCTTCCTTGCACAACCAAAAGGAGGATAACAACCAATCTAAAATCAGTAAACAACCAGAAGTGCCAGAAAATCAAACTGTATGGAACTCAGACAACCAAGGAATTAAAGAAACAGTCAACCAGACCAACCAGACCAATCAGACCAGTAAGACGGGCAGGCAGAGAGGACCTGTGGCAAGGTGTTGGACTGTGCAGGCAGGGCTGGCTGAGAGAACCCCCAGTGAGGAGGCAGACTTCGAGCGTGGGCCTGACTGAGTGGAAAACTGAGACTCAGAGCTGACTGTAGACTATTGCAGGGGTTGCCACAATTGGAGAAACTTCCAGTCTTACACAAGGGTTCGTTGGAAAGTAGGGCTAGAGACAAGCAGGTGAACTGCATTGCTCCCCCTCTGGCCCTCCCCACACAGGCAGTGCTGCAGCACAGCAAGGAGGGTTGCCCTACCCTGGTGAATACTTAAGGCCTTACCCCCTTACAACTTAACAGGTGACCTGAGACAAAGAAATAGGGCCAAAATTGAAGAACAGAGTAAAATTCTGGAAAGAGAGCTAAGCGATGAGTAGGTAGCCAACCTATCTGATGGAGAGTTTGAAGCCCTGATAATCAAAATGCTCACAGAATGGATTGAGCTGATTGAAAAATGAAAGATATCCAAAGTAAAATATAGCAAAATATTTGGAGAACCAACAGTGACAGGAAGGAAACCAGGACTCAAAGCAACGATTTGGAGCATAAGGAAAAAAGAAACATCCAACTAGAACAGAATGAAGAAACAAGAATTTTAAAAAATGAAGAGAAGCTTAGGAACCTCTGGGACAACTTTAAGTGTTCCCATATCCAAGTTATAGGGGTGCCAGAAGGAGAACAAGAGCAAGAAATTGAAAACTTACTTGAACAAATAATGAAGGAAAACTTCCCCAATCTGGCGAAGGAAATAGACTTCCAGGAAGTCCAGGAAGCCCAGAGAGTCCCAAAGAAGTTGGACCCAAAGAGGAACACACCTAGGCACATCATCATTAAGTTACCCAAGATTAAAGACAAGCAGCAAGAATCCTAAAAGCAGCTAGAGAAAAGGAGGCAGTTACCTCAAAGGAGTTCCCATAAGACTGTCAGCTGATTTCTCAAAAGAAACCTTACAGGCAAGAAGGGCCTGGAAAGGAGTATTTGAAGTCATGAAAGGCATGGACCTACATCCAATATTACTCTATCCAGCAAAGTTATCATTTGGAATGGAAGGGCAGATAAAGTGCTGCCCAGATAAGATCAAGTTAAAGGAGTTCATCATCACCAAGCCCTTATTATATGAAATGTTAAAGGGACTTGTCTAAGAAATTGAAGAAGATCAAAAACTGTGAATAGTAAAATGACAACAAACTCACAACTATGAACAAAGGAACCTTAAAAAAAAAAGAAAAATAATGAAAACAAAAACTAAGCAAACAACTAGAACAGGAATAGAATCAGAAGAATGGACATCCCATGGAGGGTTTTCAGTGGTGATCGGGAGAGGAGGAATGGGGGGAAAAGGCACAGGGAAGAGAAAGCATAATTGGCAGGCATAAAATAGAGCGGGATAGGTAAAAAATGGTACAGGAAACAGAGAACTCAAAGAATGTATATGTACAACCCATGGACATGAATTAAGTGGGGGAATGCTGGAGGGTTGGAGGGTGTAGGGAGGAGGGGTGTAAAGGTGGAAAAATTGGGAAACTGTAATACCATAATCAATAAAATATACTCTAAAAAATTTCTTAATGTATATGTGCCTAACGATATAACATCAAAATATTGATAGAACTGTGAACACTAATTGAATTGCAAGGAGAAATCGATAAATTGTCTGTTGCAGTTGAAGACTTCAACACCGCTCTGTGAGAAAATACACATTACTTAATGCTTTGGGATTTAAGTTCTTGACTATGTAAATTTAACTTTTGTTTTTTTGCATTTCTTTTTTTTGACAGGTTACAAAGACAGAATTAGAGAAATTAAAATCCAACTATAGACAATTAATAAAAGAAATGAATTCTGCCAAAGAGAAATATAAAGAAGCTTTAGCTAAAGGTATGGCAAAATTATGAAAAAATGTTTATTTTACTGATGTTTATTTTTATCATTTGAAAGTTATCTTTATGAATAGTGGAATGATTCCATTTAGATGAATTCATATTAAAAAATAACCAAAATAAATCAAAATGGACTGATTATGAAATTATGTAATAATTCCTCCTTTAAAAAAAATGATGCATAGTATTTTTGACTAGTGCATACTAAATGGAATTATGTAGCACTTGTGTAATAGAATGCAAGAGTATTTAAGTTTATCTTTAGCATAAAATTTAGTTAATTAGTGAGTACTAAATAAGAAAAATAAGGTTGTATTTGTTTAGAAGCCTTTTTAATTCCATTTTTGCCTATGGTACTTAAAAGCCATTAAAATCACAAGATCATTTTTTATAATATTATTTTGCCTTTATAGCTTAATTTTATGTGTCTGCAGTGTCCTAAAGTTTTCATTTGACAGTTTGGAAGTAAATGGAAAGAGAAACCAATGTTTTAAACAGATTTATGGTTATAGTCTTGAAAGGTAGCTAAACAGTTTTCATATTTTGATTTTTTTAAATTATAAAGGAGTTTTTACAATTTCTTGCTAAAATGTAAGCTTTCTTAGAAACTATTTTCTCTTGCCTCTTAAATTTACCTTCCTCTTTTATTAATGTATTTTCTTCTTTGTTTTTTCTTGTGTATTATCTTTTTATTGCTGTTGATAAATAAACATTTCCTACATTGGGCTATGTCTTGCATAAAGAAAATAGTTTTTGTTATTTTCAGTAGGCTAGGAGAGATACTGATTTGATGTAGTTCTCCCTCCCTCCTTTGCTTAGTTCCTCCTCTCTTTCTATTGATAGCTACCCAGGCACTTTGCTTCTCCTTGCTTCTTTCCCTTGTTCCTTCTCTCTGTCCCTCTTTTCCTCCTTTTCTCCCTCACCCTTCCTCCCATACCCATCTTTTCTTCAGTATCTACTTTATGTTTCCCTCACTCCTCTCACATTTATTTCATGTTTCTTCTCACAATGTTGCTATTGATTTTTTAAGGAAGTGAATCTATATTCACAGTGTTCTTATTTTTCATGTACCTCAACCATTATTTTGAGATTATAATCCCTTTACTAATGTAAACATATCTTTTAAAGTGCTTTTGTGACTTAATTACCTGTTATTAAGTGAATTAAAAATGACATAGACTTTGGAGTCAGATAGTCTTGGGTTAAATCCTAACATTGTATGATTATTTTATGGACTTTTAAACTTTATATTCAAACCTAATTACTATTACTTTCTTATTTTTAAGAGTCCTTTAGATAATTAATATGTATTTACCAAGCACTTTCTATCTTTAAGTTACTGTGATTGAAATGGCATTTCATAGCTTACCCATTCCTAGTTGATATTCTAACTTGGAACCCCAAGTGTTACCCTCTTTCAAAATTTATACAAGAGATACTTTGCTGAACCTTCAAGAATAGTTCAGAAATAGTTTTGTACATATTTCTCAATATGTCAAAAATAGTTAATTACTACTGAATCTCAGAGTAGTTGATTTTATAAAGTTCATTACTTAATGCCTGGCTAGCATTCTCAAATTAGTGCCCTTATTATAAATAATCATATTTAAATTCATCCAGAGCAAGTGATGTTGTAATTCATCTGTTTTATAATCCAGCTATGCTAAGTATTTTACACTACGTGTATATCTGTTGGAGAACAATTAGGAAAAGCAATACAAAATCACTCCCAAGTCTCCATACCTATTTTTAATGATGTTGTTTTATTTTTGTTTAAAAATTGAAATCTAATTTTGATATTATAATAAGGTTTTAAATAGTTCTTATACCTAATGCTTATATTATCAAAAGTTATTCACAGATAATAATAGTTCTTTATTAGTTTTGACCTAGATAAAACACTACTTAGTGTTGTAGTAATAGTAGGAAGGCAACCAGAAAATCTCAAGACTATATAGATTTAATTGGCATTAAGTGGTGTATTATTTGATTTAATTTCTTGTGTTAAAATATGTGAACTTATTTATTCTTTCTAAAGATATTAGTATTTTCCTATTTTCAAGAGTTTGATTACTTCTATTAAATCAATTTATGATCTATAAAATCTGTATTAAAAAAGTTCTTATGTAATTATGTTTTATGCTTGAGGTATATGTAAAGTTCACATTTACATGAAAAAGTGTAAAATTATATTTCTGAAAACTTTGTTTCTGTTTTCAAACTGCTTCTATATTTAACATGGAAATAATGGTTCTTTTGTGAAGTCATTTAGTCACTATAAAGATAATGTGGTAGCAAACATTCCAGTATTTATAGGCTTTATGTCAGAACCTTAGTTCATTTGGACAGGTCAGACAAGGGCTCCTGGAGCGGGTCCTAGTCTCTGGGGGTGCTTGCAGTGAATGCCCGAGCCTTGGCTCTGGCATCCAGAGATTTTTTTAAATCCTTAGGAGGTTTTGGAGAAGCTCTTTAAAACCCCAGTCTAACATATAGCATGCAGCTGGAGAGGACAAGGCTTTGTGAGAGACAAGGCCTTGAGATAATTCTTATAGTACAGGTTAAATTCTGGATTTGATAAAGAATGGGTTGAGTCATGGGCTCAGTTACTGCAGCTTGAGGTTCAGCAATAGCAGTAGATCAGCAGGAAGGCTCTGTTAATGTTGAAATTCTAAACTTCTGACTCCTGCTGGATGGATTACACAAAATACTTTAACTTTTGGATGTTAGAATTTATATCCAGTGGGGCATTAGTTTCTGTTGAGTCTAATGTAAAATAAAACTCATTTGGAAAATGTAGCATCATTTTAATTTTTTTATAATATGGCTTAAGTATTAAACTGGTTTTACTCTGTGTTGTGTTGAGTGAACAGATGTTTATATTAAATTGATTTGGACTAATTTGGACATTAGTCTGTTTTTTGGCTATGAATATTGACTATTTGACTGTTTATTGACTATTTCCTAGACATTAGTCTGTTGATTTTATTTCCAACATGTGCATGGATAACAACAATAATAATTGTAGTTTATTGATCTGAAGTTAATAACTTATATTGTTTCTTTTTTAAAAATTATTTATGCTACTAAAGTTGTCCCCACTTTTTCTCCTTCTTCCAATGTTCACCCAGCCCTATGCACTTCCCTCCCTCAGTCAGTCACCGTATTATTGTGCATGTCCATGGGTCATGCATGCATGTTCTTTGGTTAATCCTGTCACCATCTTTTATCCAGACCCTCCCTCCCCTCCGGACACTGTCAGTCTGTTCTATGCATCTATGCTTCTGTTTCATTTTGTTCATTAGTTTATTGTGTTCATTCAATTCCAAATGTAAGTGAGTTCATCTGGTATTTGTGTTTCACTGACTGGCTTATTTCACTTAGTATAATATTCTCTAGGTCTACCCATGCTGTTGCAAAAGGTAAGAATCCCATCTTTTTTACTGCTGCATAGTATTCTGTTGTGTAAATGTATACCACAGCTTTTTTATCCACTTACCTATTAATGGGTACTTAGGCCATTTCCAGATCTTGGTTATTATACATAGTGCTGCTATGAATATAGAAGTGCATATATTATTTTGTACTGTTATTTCAGTATCCTTAGCATTTATATTATTTCTTGATGGCAATGCTGAGTTTTAGAATAAATTCTTGAGTACAAAACACACAGGTTTTACTTTTTATTCTAGGTTGAGTTCTGAATACTCTTTATTAAACAGTTAGTTTAGCCATCAGACAATTTTTTGAATCCACATACCTTGTTCTGACATAAATGCTTGTAATGTTGGAAAAATTTGCCATTGCATCATCCTTATAAGAAGTAAATGACTTTTCAGAAAGAACTCCTACAGGATCATGTTGTCTATGAAAAAAGAGTTTTACTCTTTTTTCCCTTTCATTCTTCACTTTTTCTGATGTCCCCCCCCTTTTTTTTCTTTTGCTTGTTAATTGCCCTAGCTATGTTGAATAGCAGCAGAAAGAGCAAACATGATTTCCTTGTCCCTGAACTTGGTGAAAGTTTGCCATCATTAAGTATGATGTTAGCAGTAATTTTTCAAAGATTTTTAAAAATCAGGTTGAGAAATTCCTTTCTATTCATACTTTAGAGTAGATGTTAGATTTTGTCAAATGCTATCTCTATGTCTATTGAGATGACATTTTTTCCCTTCTTTTTGGTTTAATATGATGAATTATTTTGATTGATTTTCACATGTTTCAGATATTACAACATTCCAGGGGTCGATGCTTCCTCTTGGATATGATGTAATATTTTTTATATTGTTGGATATGGTTGGCTAAGTTTTTGTTTATAATTTTCATCTATGTCTTTTGTATGTTAATTGTAATATCTTGTCTCATTTTCATATAAAGGTAATGCTCTCCTCTACATTATTACCTCCTCTTCTATTTTCTAGAAAGATTTGTATTCTACAGGTAATATTTCTGAAATATTGGGAGAATTCACTTGTGAAGCCACCTGGGTCCATTTCCTTTTTTCTCTTTTTGTGAAGATTTTAAAACTATAAGTTCACTTTGTTTAATTGAGATAGCTATTTGGTTTATCTGTTTCATTGTGTTTGAATTTTAGTAGGTTACATCTTTTAAGGAATTTGTTCATTTCGATCAAGTTGTTGAATTGATTGGTATCAAGTTGTTTACCATACTCCCTCATTCACCTTTTTATATTTATAGGATTTGTGGTGACATTTCTGTTCTCATTCTTGATATTGGTACTTTTTGTCCTCTCTCTTTTTTTCTCTATTCATTTTGGCTAAAAGTTTATCAATTTTGTTGATATTGTCGAAGGTCACCTTTGTCTTTGTTTCTTTTTTGAGGTGGTTATCATTCTGCAGCATCATTTGATTGAGTGATTGATAGCCTTAGTATTACATTTATTTATTTAAAAAATGTAAGTATACTTGACATACAATATTATATTACTTTCAGGTGTACAACATAGTGACTCAGCATATGTATATAGCTTGTGAAATGATCATCGCAATGAGTAGAAATTCTCTGTTGCCATACTAAGTTATTACAATATTATTTACTATATTCCATATGTTGTACATTATATATACCTATAATGTATTTATTTTATAATTGTAAATTAGTGCCTCTTAATCCCCTTCACCTATTTTGCCCATTCCCCCATGACACTCCCCTCTGGCAGTCATCAGTTTATTTTTGGTGTTTATGAGTCTTTTGTTTTATTGGTGCATTTGTTTTGTTTTTTAGATTCCACATACAAGTGAAATCATATGGCGTATCTCTGACTGAATTCATTTCACATAATACTCCCTAGGTCTCTCCACATTGTCACCAATAGCAACATTTTATTCTTTTTTTATGGTTGAATAATATTCCACTGCACATATGTATCACATCTTCTTTATCAATTCATCTGTTGGTGGACACTTAAACTTGTTTCCATGTCTTGGTTTTTGTAAATAAAGCTGCAGTGATCATAGGGGCTCATATATCTTTTCTAAACAGTGTTTTTTTTTATTTCTTCCGATAAATAGTCAGAAATGGGGTTGCTGGATCATATGGTAGTTCTATTTTTAAATTTTGGGGGAACCTCCGTGTTGTATTCCATAGTGGCTGCACCAGTTTATCTCACCAAGAGTGCACAAGGATTTCCTTTTATCTACTTCTTTACCAACACTTACTGGCTGTTCTATTTCTGTTTTTATGCTATTTAATTGACTTATGCCTTAGTTTTTATGATTTCCTACTACATTGGTTAGGCTTAGTTTGTACCAACTTTTCTCCTTTCTTGATGTGGAAGCTAAGATTATTGATTTGAGAACTATCTTCTTTTCTAATACAGGCATTTAATGCTATGAATATCCCTGACTACTCTTTGGCAACATTTCATACTTTTAATACACTATTGTGTCTTCATAATCATTCAATTCAAAACACTTTTCTTTGATATATAGGTTATTTAGAAGGGTGTTATTTAGTTTCTTAAATTTATGGCATTTTTCTCAAGGTAGTCTATTTTTGAGTCATAATTTAATTCCATTTTGTCTGAGAATATTTATTTTATTTATTTTATTTTTTTATGTTCATGTATACATGTTATTTGGCCCATGAATAGCATATTTGGTAAATGCTTCATGTGTACTTTGTAAGAATATTTATTTTATTATTGGTTGGAGTGGTACACGGGGGAGGATCACCCCAAAACCAAGAATTATCTTCTGGAGGGTGGGCCTTTTGTAGTATAGGCTTCCTGCGCTAGGTGAATGTTCTAGGAACCCATCTGTTTCAGTGTACCAGCTGGCATTGCTGGTACACTGATTGAGAGGCTGTGTTTGGCTTCAGTGAATTTTTTTGAAGACTCTTTCAATGTGTTTGCCCATTTCATGGTGGGTGATTTATGTCATGAGCATCTGTTCATGATATAGTCTTTCCTGTAAGTCAGCTGGCCAACTGCTCAGTTTGCTGCCTGCTGAGCAGCCCAGCACCAAAGAATAGATTAGAGTCACACACAGTAAATATGCTGCTATTCACTCCACTTTTATTGAATGCAGGTTCACTCAAAATAGAACATCAGCACACATTAATATCCTACTCACACTAACAATCTAAGAGAAATATAACACACACACACAACAGTCAATGGGGGATAACGAACCCGAGTCCCTGAGTCTCAGTGTGCAGGTCCGGGAAACAGCACTGTGGGCAAGGGAGTTGTCAGCATTTCGCAAGAAGAACATCCGGAGCCAGGTGGACAGCAGGACAGGCAAAGTCCTCACTCCAGCAGGGCAGAGCCTTTGGTGGCCAATGCCAAGGGAGATCAGCATGGCATCGAGCAGCACTCTGGTGTGTGGAGCTTCGTTTTCTCAGCAGTGATCTGGAACCTGCCTCAGTTATACCTTGAAAGTGGAGTACTCCACCCTTCTGGGTCTTTTCGATAAATGTCTTGGCACCCCTGATGCCAAGTGTGGAATTTGTCCAGGAGCCTGTGGGTGGTACATGGCTGTTCTGCTTGACACTCCTGCTGGCAAGTGTGGAATTTCCCCAGGAGCTTATCAATGAGTGGTCCCACTCTGCAGACAAGCCTACTCTGACAATGAGTGCAGATACCTTAAGTGTGTCTTTTTGCCAGACATGTATGTTCTGGCCATGTGGGCAGATATGTCTCATTGCCAGATGAATTTACTGTGAGTTAGGTAATTTTCCTTTTGAACCAAAGTGTCATGGCTGACTGATAGCCATTTTAGTTGGCATAAGTGACTCCACTTTGTTTTGTATAATTTATGCTATCTTAATTAGACCAATACCATTTTATTGGTCTTACTCTCCACAATTTGTGAATGCACCTGCCCATACCACACCGAATGTTCAACAGTTTTTGACCCAAACAGCATGACCCCTATGCCCCACCTCCGTATTCACCAAATCACACCCTGAGCAACTTTATTTTTTTGTTTCCCTGAATGAAAAAAGTCCTCAAAGGGAAATGTTTGCCAGTGTGGAAGAGGTGGAACAAAAAACGACAGAAGCCCTAAAAGGCATCAAAATTAACAAATTCAAAAACAGTTTTGAGCAGGGGAAAAAATGTCTCAGTAGGTGTATTGCATCAAATGGAGAATACTTTGAAGGTGACTGAAGTTTAAACATGCAAGGATAAATACACAATTTTTATAAATAAATTTCATTTCTTGGGGGTCCCCCCTCATATTGTCAGCTTGGTCCAGTTGATTAATGTTGTTATTCAATTTTTAATGTGTTTTACTGATTTTCTGTTTACTTGTATCAATTATTGAGATAGGTCAATTGAAATCTCCCACTGTAATTGTGGACTTCTCTATTTCTTGTAGTTTTCTCACTTTTTTTGCTTCATGTATTTTGAGACTCTGTTGTTAGGTATATAAGAAGTCAAGATATATCCTCTTGAAGACTTGACTCATTTATCATTATGAAGTGACCTCTATTATCCCTAGTATTATTTTTTGCTGTGTTATCTATTCTGATATTACATAGCCATTCCAGCTTTACTTTTATTAGTGTTTCCATGGTATATTTTTCTCAGTTTTTTACTTTTAACTTGTTTCAGTCTTTATTTTTGAAGTATATTTCTTATAAGCACTGTGTAGTTAGGTCTTACTTTTTTATGTTGATAATCCCTACCTTTCAGTGTAGTCAGACTATATTTAATGTGATTTTTGATTATGTTATATTTAAATCTGTCATCTTACAGTTTGTTTTCTCTTTGTTACATCTGTTCTTTATTTTTTTCTTGTCCTTCCTTCTGCCTTCTTTTAGATTAATTGAAAATTTTGCTTAAGATTCCTTTTTATCTCCTTTGTTGTTGTATTAGCTATAACTTTTTGGTTTATTTTATCTTTAACTGATCATAGTATACCTTCAAGTTAGACTACACCACTTTGTGGATAATAGGGGACCCTTACAGTACTTACAGTGTTCCAGTCTTTGTGCTGTTGTTGTGATATTTCTACTTTTGTGTGTTATAAATGGCCCACTCTATTTTTAATGTTTTTATTGTTTTTAAAGTCAATTATTTTTAAAACTATAGAAAAACATTTCATATATTTTTGTAGTTATCTTTTTAGTGTTCTTTATTTCATCTGATACCATTTAATTATATATGAATGACTAACATTTCTTATAAGTCTGTGGGTAATACTTTTAGCTTTTGTATGCCTGAAAAAGTTTTTATTTCACCTTCATTTTTAAAAGATACTTTTGGGGTGTAGTATTTTCCCCCTGGACTTTAACAATGTTCCTCTAGTGTCACGCAAAGGATAAATCTGCTTAATTACTTATTTTTGTTGCTCTGCACATTTTTTTTTCCTTTGGCAGCTTTTAGGATTTGCTTTTTATCATTGGTTTTGAGCAATTTGATCATGATGTAGTTTTTCTATTTTCCTTGTACTTGGTGGATTCCGAGCTTCTTATATTTGAGGTTTACAGGTTTCATGGGCTGGGAAAACTGTCAGCCATTATCACTTCACATATGTTTACTGTCTCCGTCTTTTTGCTGTCCTCCGGAAATCCTACTGCATGTACATTAGGCTGCTTGTAGTTGTCTCACGGCCTGCTGATGGTTTGATGTTTTTCTCTTGTCTTTTTTCTCTTTTTGGTTTTTTTTTTTTTTTTTTTTTTTTTTTTTTTTTTTTTTTTTTTTTTTTTTTTTTTTTTTTTTTTTTTTTTTTTTTTTTTTTTTTTTTTTTTTTTTTTTTTTTTTTTTTTTTTTTTTTTTTTGGTTAGTTTCTATGGCTATGTCTATAAATTTACTAATGTTATTTTCTGCAATGTTAGTCTGCCTTTAACCCCACGTGGTGTGTTTTTCATCCTAGAAATTGTAGATTTTGCCTGAATAATTTTGATTTGGTCTTTTCTTAAATGTTTCATTTTCTGCTTATCACATTTACTTAAGTTTTGTAGTCTTGGTGGACTTTATCATCCTTAATCATTTATTTTGAGAGTTGTGTGAGTTTATTTATTCTCAGATTTCTTTTGGTCTCACTATAGTCAACACTTAATTATGTTGTAGAAAATATATAGCATCTTTATTGATTTACCTAAACATAGGTCCTTGTTTTTATGCCATGTAGCACTTTTTTCCCCAAAGTTAAAACATATTTTTAAGAGTAAATGTAATATATCCTAATTTTATAAAATTTAAGCATAACTATGTTGAACCATTTAGTGTTGAATTAAGTGAATTTAAATATGATTTTGCTTTGATGCTTTATAGCCTACTTGAAGATATGCTGAAGTATTTGAAAAGATGTTGAAAATAACTACCTCATAGTTATGTATTCCGTTGTGGCCTATTTCATTGATACTATATGGCTAAAAGTATGCTAGCATTTTATATTTATGAAGCCTCAAAATATCCACAATAGCATTGTGGGGGATTCTTTTACATGGGTAGAAGTCTGAATGCTTCTGCTTCATCATACATCATGTTTGGGAAAAAGAAACACGACACGATGAGCCATTCCACCTGACACATGCCCATGCCAGCTGGCCTAGGGAATAAGAAAGGAGCTCTCTCTTCACACGCTTTTGTGACAAGAGTGGGAAACAATCTTGCTTTCAAATTCTTACTCTATGAGAAACACAAAAGGCTGCAAAAGGATTGGTAGATCCCATGACTATTACAAGACCTCACTACCCTAAGCAGATGGAGTAAGAGGCCACCTACAACAAGAATGGGGTGAATTAGCTGTTAAGTTTCATTTGAGAAAACATTTTTCTGTAATTGGAAGTAGATTTTCTTAAATCACCTCTGATTCATTATAAATAGTTCTGTGATATTTTGTAGCCAATTAAAATTCATTAGATCCATTGAGTTGTCTCTTTAGAGTACTTTAATAATGAAAGTACTAAAATAAGTTTGAAATAAGCCCAGATATCAGACATATGGTTGATTTATGTTGAAATAAATCCAAATAAAAAAACAAACAAACAAAACATTCTACAGGCTATTTTAGTTTATTTCTTCATTCTATGGAAACTAGCCTTCTTATTCAATAATGTCTAAATCTTGGAGATTTTTAAAAATCAAAATTACGTATGGCTGATGTATGGAGGTCCTCTAGAAAACTATTCTGAAGTTTAAATTTATCTATCAGGTCAACAACATATAGAAGGAAGAAATGCATTTTGGAGACAGAACATGCTAAAGACCAAAGTAGAGTTTAAGTTGTGTTTGTTGACCATTAATTGTATTGGAAGTGACCTGAAAGTGAGAGGTTTTCTCTTTTTTTTGGACTTACTTATTAGCACATGATATATTAGCAACTAACTAACTTATGGCATGAATGCTATTCACTTTTGTAATGACACTTTTTACTTATTAATCTAATTTGCATTTGGTTAAAGTTGTAGAAATTGGAGTGACAGCTATAATATTCTCATTAAATACTAAAATGTTATGTGGGATAGAATATGCTCCATGATTTATTTTTATTCTGGAGATAACTTCCTAAAAGTAAAATAAAAGCATAATTATTTGATTTGTCCCCCTCCTTTGCTTAGTTTAAATAAAGCTGAGTTTCACATACAGAGAGGTTAAGAGAAGTTAAATCCTTCTGCTGATTTTCCCCTATATTTTATAGGTGATCTCCTTAACAATATTAGTTTTGGATTTGATTACTAGAAAGATGATATAAACAGACACAGAAGGTAGAATTGTAATCTTCATATAACTTTTAACTTTTAAAGAATTTTATTTGTTTAAACTTATTTTAAAATAAGAACTGTAGCAATTTATGCATTTTCTTGTTGTGTGCCAGGCACTTTTAATTGTATTAGGAATACTGTAGATAACAGAGCATCCAAAAAACCCTGCTTCCATCAGGCTTACATTTTAGAGCAGAAGATAGCTAATTAATAAAAAAATCAGTGAAACATAGCATATTGGATGGTAATAATTACAGTGTAGAAAACACTGTAGGTAGATAGGATGTTTAGGGGAATGATCGCATTAGTTGTCATGGAGAAAGAGACCTTTAAATGAAGAGTGAGGGAGGCAAGGGAGTGAGTGATGCATGTGGTTTTATGGAGGCAAAGAGTACTCCAGACAGAGGGAGTAGCCGAAACAAAGTCACTAAGATGGGATCATGTCTGGCATATTTGAGAAGATTACAGTCACCTGTGTGGCTGGAACGGAAGGATTAATAAAGGAAAGACATGGAGGTATGGGATCAGATCAGAGAGAAAGAATGATAGTGGTGGCAAGGGAGGTATGGATTATGTAGGAACTTGTTAGTACTTTTAAAATCCTTTGCCCTGAGTGAGATGGGAAGCCATTGGTGGGTTTTGAGCAGAGGAATGACATTTTTACAGGACAATGCTGGTAGCTGGTTGAAATAGGTAGTCTGAGGGTGAGGGAGGGATGGAAGTAAGGAGACGAGTTATTGCCAGGCTATTGCACTAACCCAGGCAAGGGCTTGTGCTGGTTTGGACCTAGCTGGTAGTAGCAGAGGTGATTGGAAGTGTCCAAATTCTGGATATACAATTGATTCTTGGTATTTATGGTGTTTATGCTCTATAGTATTATTGTGAACACTAAATTAGCATTAACTGAGCACTGAATCATTGCCCTTAGTGGACATAATGTAAGGGGTTAGGTAGGCCCCTGTAAGCAGGGTCACATTTTTGACAGTTGAACAATATATCCCCAGTATAACAAACAATACATTTGTTTTATGTATGTTTCTGTTTAAAGATACTGTATTTAATATAAATTGTTGAATCATTAACATTGAACTCATAGTGTTATAACTCATGACTGAAGCTATCTAACACGCATATTTTCTCTGTAAGGCACATCACATCCATTTTGAACATACTAATACTAAACAGCACTTCAGCACTATATTCAAGGGCTATTTTAAACAGCAAAATAGTGAACAGAAAGCACAAAAGATGCAAAAAAATGGAACTAAATAGACTATAAACAGGACAGTTTATACAGTATGAGAGCTGAAACAAAAAAGTATAGAGGCTCTTTACACTTATATAATTCCAAACTCAGAATCACAATGTACAAAACCGGTGAGGATGCAGTGAAAAGTTTTTCTCCTAGTCATTACCCAGTTTTCTCAGTTGGTAATGTGTTGTGACTCCTTCACTGCTCTATGTGAGTGCATGTCTATGATTGACTTGGAAAGCAGTGTGTATTGATTTTTGGCTTACAAATGAATGTTAGGCAGTAGCAGAATTTGGAAATATGGAATCCATGAAAATTGAGGGTCAACTATATGTTGAAAATAGAGTTGCTGATGAATTGTATGTAGTATGAGAATAAGAAGTCAAAGATGATTCCCACATTTTTGGCCTGAGTAACTGAAAGATGACATTGTTAACTGAGATGGAGAAAAATGGAGGAGGAACAGATTTGGAAATGAAGATTAGAGTGTGGTTTTAAGATTTTTATTAAACATCTAGGTGGAGATGTCAACTTTCTACTTGGACTTCTTCTGGTTCTGGGGAGTTCCTGGGAGAGGTCTGAGATAAAACTGTAAATCTGATTGTTGTATTTAAAGCCATAAGATCTGATGACAATACCAAGGGTGTTAATTATGATTGAAAACAGAAGAGTTTGAAGACTGAGCCTAGCATTGAGAAATCTAGGAGATTAGGAGGAAATTATAAAGAAGACTAAGATAAAAGCAAAATCAAAAGAATGTATTATTCCGAAAGCCCAGTGGGGGAGGAACGGATTTCAGGGAAGAACAAGTGATTAACTAGGTTGAGTATTGCTAAAATAGAAGATGAGGACTAAGCATAGGTTATCAGTGACTTTGACAAGAACAGTTTCAGTGGAGCAGTAGAGGAAAAAGCCTAAATGGGATGGGTTTAACAAAGAATGAGAGGAAAGAAACCAGAGATAACTAGTATAGATGAACCTTTTCAGGAATTTGCAGTTAAGAGGAGAAAGATAGGAAAGTAATTAAATAAGTAGATTCAATGGAGAATATTTTTATTTTTTATTGTTTTTCAAATACAGTTGTCACCATTTTCCCCTGCCACCCACACCCACCTCCCACCCTCCATCTTTACCCCCTTGCCTTTGTCCATGGGCCCTTTATACATGTTCCTTGACAACCCTTTCCCTTCTTTCCCCCATTATCTCCCATCCCCCTCCCCGTGATTACTGTCAGTTTGTTCTTTATTTCAGTGTATCTGGTTACATTTTACTTGCTTGTTTGTTTTGTTGATTATGTTCTGCTTATAGGTGAGGTCATATGGTATTTGTCATTCTCTGCAAGGGAGGATATTTTAAGACCACTTGTTTGCTGATGAAAATGCTGCTGTAGAAAAGGAAAAACTGATGATGCAGCAGAATGCAGGAAGAAATTGCTGGAGCAAATATACTTGAATAGGTGAGAGAGGGTGGATCTAATACCCAAGTGAGAAAATTATCCTTAGCTAGAACAAGGATAGTTTGTTCATAATAATAGTTAATGAGATAAGGCTGGATATACAGCCATATACAATAAGAGGTTAGATTTGCTGGTGAGAGCTTCTGGAAGTTCTCTTAAATTGCTTATTTTTTAAAGTGGTGTTCATGGACTGTCGCTAATATTGAATAAAAATTCAAGATCACAAGGTACAGCCAGTAAGCATACAGTGAAAAGTTTTTCTCCTATCCATTACCCAGTTTTCTTCTCTACAGGCAATCAGTATTGTCTGTTTTTTCTAGATAGACCCTGTTTATATCCTGTCACTTTTAAGCCACTTCTTAAGGGATTTATTAACTTATTAGGTAACATTACATATTATAGTACATTATTAGGAGTTTGAGGTTAGTTGGTTATCCATGCTAAGTAAACCTTGCCTGTATACTCCCTCTTCTACATTATAACCTAATGTGGGGATGTCTCTTTTGTAAGCCTCCATTTTGATTTTCTTGCAAGTGTCTTTAGGAAGAGACTTTGACTGTGTGTCCCTCACAGAACCTAGGACACCGTGGAGTCTGGATCAAGATTTGAAGGAGGAATGCCCTTAATTTGTTGTCAATGTTGTTCTTCCACACACTTGACTAATCTTATAAAGTTAGAATGATATAGAATGATAGGGTTTGTTTATTTTGACATTTTGGCTATCTTTATTAATATTACTGATAGTGCAAAAACACTTGCTTTGAAACATACATATTAAGTTTTTTTTTAATCTGGGAAGTCAGGATTGATATTTGAAGAATATTAAAAGAACAAATAATTGAGACTTTATATCTAGGCTAAATAATTCCTTTTTTTTTTTTTAGATTTAATGAATAGTCAGGTACTTTTGAATTTTGATCAGATTTTCACAGCTTTCCATTTTTAGCTTTTTATTTTGATATAATTTCAGAGCTACAGAAATATTGAAACAATAATGAAAATCTTAATACACCCTTCACCTATATTCCCCCTTCCCCCCTTTTTAACCACATTTGCTTTATCTTTTTTTCTTGAATAGGTGAGAGAGGTCAAACTGTCTTCTCTATCCTTTGGAAATGTTTTTGTTATAGATTTAACTCTTATTTTTTGGCTCATCTTATACTTTTCTTGCTCTAGGTCCTGCTGCATTTTTCTAAGGAACTATTATTCCTTTAGTGGAAAATAGCATTTAGAAACCAACATTTGGACACTGGGTATGCTCATTGTTAACTAGGGTGTCTTTGTTCTAGGTCCTTTCAATGGACAGACATAGGAGACAAACAAATGTAGACATACACATGTGCATTTGTGACTATTTCTGTGCGGTCATTCCCTCTATATTAAAACTGAAGAGTTTGCTTTTATACTTTCAGTTTCAATCTGACATCATAGAGTTCATTCTGTCTTTTCCTATTTGTGTATTTGCAACTTCTTTCTGACAGTGAGAAACCTGGATTCTGTTACTCAATCTGTTTAATTATTTGATAAATCCTACAATAACAACATAATTTTAGAATTGCTAACTTATGCCTCTGAAAAAAGAAACTAACTACTGTTCAGTATTTGTTTAGAACTTTTTTTGTCTTTAGTCTTCCATTTATTTAGTCAAATATTGTTTTCCAAAGTTACTTAGATTAATTCTTTTCTTCCTCACCTTTTTCAGTGTGGTTATAATATTCAGTGGAAATAGTTTAGTTCATTTGTTTCTATTGTATCCCATTTTAAGTAGTTTTCCTATTGAGTTTTTGGTCTTCTTTTTCCCTTAAATTTTTAAGAATTTTAAAGTATATTACAGCAAATTATTTTTTCTGTTATGTATGGTGCATGTATTTTCTACTGGTTCATTCGTTGTCATTTGACTTTGTTTATGATGTCCCCCCGCGCCCGCCCACCCCCTGCCAATGATGATGCTCTAGCTACTGAAACTGCTCTGAGAAATAAACTGTCTCTGTCCTAGAAGTCATTGTGTCTTCTTCCCACATTCACGAAATTGAGGCAGGCTGATTTGTTAGCTTGCAAGTAGGGTAAAAAAATCTCATATTCTTCATGTTCTGTTCTTGACAAAGATTTGTGTGTCCTTTTACTCATTTATTTTCACCTTTTTTCTAAAGGATTTGTTTTCCTTTCTTGTTTCTTTTTCCCATCACAGTTTCCAAAGTTTCTTCATTTTAACCATTTCTGCCTCTGAAGTTTTACTTTTCTAAGACCCTTACATGTCACATGCACTTTTAAATTCTTTTCTTGTAGTTAGTTCTGTAATCTACCCTTACACTTTTTTTTTAGTATTTTCACATGTAGACTTCTTTTTCTATTGGTGATTTTATATCCATCTTAAGCAAACTGCTAGTTCTCTTCTCTCTTTAGTGCTTTTTTAATATTTTTTAATTTTTTAAAAAATTTTATTTATTTATTTTTAGAGAGGGGAAGGGAAGGAGAGAGGGAGAGAAATATCAATGTATGGTTGCCTCTTGTGCATCCCCTGCTGGGAACTGTCCTGCAGCCCAGTCATGTGCCCTGACTGGGAATCGAACTGCGATCCTTTGGTTCACAGGCCCATGCTTAATCCACTGAGCTACACCAGCCAGGGCTCTTTATTGCTTTTTTTTTTTTTTTTTAAAGAACATTGCTTGGTGTCCATGAAAGCTTAAGAGAAAGGGTAAGAGATCATTTGCAAATATTTGGTGTTTATTTTTTTATTCATAGATAATTTAAAATTTGGACATTCTCTGATTATTAATTATGCAGAGAGCGAGTTTTATTTGTTTTTCAACACCCTTTAACTTATATTTTAGATGACATGTGGGGGATTCAGAATTATGCTGCTGCTCCTATCCCAGCCTCCCAGAATCCCCCCATTCACAGCTATGTGACATTATAGAATGCAGATCTGAATATAGTATCTCATCCAATTTATAGGTTAGTAAAAGACTATGTGTCATTCGAATCTAGCAATCACTATATGCAAGGAAATGCTGTTGCATAGAGTTAGAGAGCTTGCTCTTGAAAGGTAGTTTATGTTTAATTTAAAAATAAAATACTGTTATTTTAGTTCCTTGAACATCTTAAGACCAATAATACATGATTAATAACTATTTCTTGATTACTACAGTAAATATTCTTATACCAAGAAATTAAAAGTAACAAAGTAAGACTACACCTATTGTATTTTTAGAATGCCTTGTAGTAGTAGTTGATTACTAAGGTTTTTCTTAGTTCTCTCAATTCAGTGTCTTCTTTAGCCTTTGCTGTTAACTGTGCATTTTGACAATTTTCTGCCATTTAATCTCCCTCACAATCCAGCAGGTAATTTAACTCCCACATTTATAAATTAGAAGCTAAAATTTAGATGAAATGACTTACCTGGGTTGCACAGCTAATCAGAAGAGAAGCTGAGAGAAAAACTGACTTCTTGTTGTCAGAACAACACTGAGTAGATAGGCAGCTCCTGCATTGTTCCCACATATTATACTTGAATTTTAACTTCCATGTGAAGAGAAATATGTAAACATTTGCCCCAAGTAACTTATAAGTTAAGGTAAATTTCTGTTCATTTTCTTCTTACTTAGAGTAATAAGTAAAAACTGTATAGTTGAGGAGGATTGTTTGAAAGACAGGAAGAGTGTAAGTTGGTAAATGTGTAGTTATTCTAATCAGAGCTTACTTGCTGGCACTTTATTTTTATAAAATAGTCACTTCTCATTTATTATCAGGAGGCTTTTCATCATGATATTTAACAAAAGGTAAACACTTCAGAAGTTTATAATAAAAACACTTGGCTTTCTAGACTTGCTTAATGAGTAGTTTAGCTTGTCTCTTGTGAATGTCAAACTTACATAATTGAGTTTTGCTAGCCTCATAATATTGTTTATAGCATGACATGTTGTATACACATTCTGTTATTGCAGACGTTAAACAGATTTGTCAACAAGTGATGGCAAAGAATTATAATTCAGTCTCTTGTGAATTTCATTATGGGAAGATGGAAAAATTGGATGGTTTACTCCCTGTTAATTGACAGACAACAACTCCATGTCCTGCTCAGTGCCTCTCATTAAAACACAAAACAAAACAGAAGCATATATCAACAGAGGTGTAATTCCATATCTGTCAATAAGAATTTATTCACTCTGTGTACTTTGTGTTAGTTTCCATCTCAAATGTAGTTATTTAAAAGTTAAGAATGTATAATAGTGGTCTGAGATATTCTAAGCCAAAAAGCTTACATATTAAGAATCATATTAGGTAGCTTTGTGGTAATAGATTTTGTTAAATGAATGGAATTTTTAGTTTTATTTATACTTTTGATTTTCACATAGTATTAGTATTTCTTGAATTTTCTTATAGTCTCAATGGAATCCTAAATATTTAATTTAAAACAAATCATGAAAAAGTACAATAGAATTTCTTTTCAAATCATACCAATTGAACATGGTTTTGAAACTTTTTTCTCCTGCAAGAGAGGAAGAGTGGCAGGGTAATTGATCATGTGAATGTATAAGTACACTTTATAACCAAATGCACAGGAGTATGTGAGCTGTAGAGTACAAAAACAAACACCCCCCTAATCCATATGAAAACAAGGATTACCCCCAAATTCAGTTTTAAGTCCAATGCTGTTTTTAAATAATTTATTATCATTATTTTAATGTAATGGAATCTGCCTTGGATGTTTTCAGAGGCATTTAAAATTTTTTCCAAATTGTGCTAATGACCACTGCTAATTAGATTTGGCTTTAACAGCCTTCTTCAGCTTATTTGTCATACGCTATGTCTGATAAAGTATCTTGGAACTTCTTAACTTTTCTAATGTTATTTTGGATTATAAAATCTTAGTGAGCTGAGTATTACGTATTAGTGAATCATTCTGCACCAGCTAGAAAGACAGATGGGTAGTGTGCAGCTTAAAAACCTGTGTAAATAGGACAGATGGATGGTTTAAATGTTTTAAATTTCTACATGAAAATGTTCCTGTGGAGAATGTGACTCCTGAAGTTATATACTAAAAAAATCCAATTAACAATTAGGAATGATAGAGTCTATATAAAAAGTAATATTTAAAAAAGTAACAAACTATGGAATTCATTGAATTCACTAGTTATATTTTTACACTTGTAAAAAAATTTAAGAAATTAGAACACAATATTGAAATATTTTTGCCTGGTATATGAACACTTGGACCCTAGAAAACTTTCTTATTGTTTGGAATCAATTTATCTGCATTAGGGAAATCATCTTTTGGATTGGCTGTTGTCAGAATTTGTCAAATTTCAAGTAACAGAAACTTACAGTAACTTAGAAATGGTAAATCCAAAAACAGAAAACAAAAAACCCCAAAAAACCCTAAAGGGCCTTAATAAGGACTTTGGCCGCTCCTGCAATAGGTGTTTAGGGACTTTCACTCTTTTTCAGGGATTAATGTGACTTAGCTCCTAGCCAAAGGACTGGTTTCTTGTAGTAACTGAATAGTAGGGGCAGGTATTCATGAGAGCGTTAAAAATCACTTGTAATTAGTATTATTGAAGTGGTTTATTAATTGCTAAATTAAAAAATCACTACTGTCATTTAGAGAGAGATAAAAAATGTCTCTAGTAATTTATATTAACTGAGGCAAAAACCTGTTGGTTTCAGAATGAACATTAAAAAATTCAAAATTAATATATAATAGAGTTTTGAAAAAATCACAGATCATTCTTTATATAAGGGGAAGAATTATTTCATGTATTTTATTTCCATTATATACTTGAAAATTTGTGTGATTATTTACTGGTTAATGCAATAAAATACATCATCCAAATATATTATCCTTGGGTCCATTGTAGTCAAAAAGTGAGAAAACTCCTCTCTTTAGGGGCTAATGATTTTTTTTTCTGATTCCTTCAGATAGAACTGAATTAATATATTTGCTCCTATTCCCTCACCTAGTATTAGAACTTCTTTCCATTCAGTAGTGAGAGGGGTTAGGAAAGATACTTTTATAAAGTTAAATAGGATATCTAGGGCAACATTTTGTGAATAACTTGAACAATTATTAATATCACCAGGTGTAAGAAACCTGCTAATGGAGTATTGCTAGAGATTTATGATCTGTAAAATGATTATGTGCAGCTCCCTAGGAGAAGTGAGTGATGTTTCTGGTACTTGGAAGCCCTAGATTTGTTGGTAGTAGAGACATACCAGTCTGCTAGACAGGTTTGCTTCTTTTTTTTTACCAGCTGAATATAGTTGCTGTACCTCACAATTAAAGGGGTGATGAGAAAATCAAGGGAGTTCTTCTGTTGTTCTGCCTGGGCATGGTTTAAGGGTTTGAGGTCTCTGCAAAAACCCTGATTTTTTATTTTTTTCTGCTTTTGGTCCTGGGGAATGTTTTTCTGATCCCTATCCATAATGAATACTCAGGTGCTGAGCCTAAACAGAGTGGCAGCAGAGGAGAGCCTCTGCTCAGAAATTCTCAACCTGAGATTTATTTTGGGGAAAGGATTCACTTGGAGGACTTTCCTTGGAAAGAGGGCAAAAATTAATAAATATTTTCAAAAGTTTACTCCCTAAATGTAAGTAATTGGCAAGAAATCCTTGTTTAGTTTACATCAAAATTAAACATCTACTTGAAAATTGTATTTATTTATATAGTCATTTATTTATACTATTAATCTGTGAATATTTTCTGAATGATTTTAGTAAAGGAACCACAAAAAGTTTTAGTTCATGATATTATCATTATCTCCTAGACTTGTCCCACATATTATCTAATTTCTCTGATTGATTTTCATGCAATTTACAACCTAAAATTGCCCTGCCTATGTGGACATGTTTTCTTCACTTTCTCAAAATTTGCTTTCTTTGAGCTTATCTCCTTGCCTATGTATCATTGCTTATTCTTTCTATGTTTTCACTCAGTAGTCCAAATCACCAGACCTTAATGTCAAGGACTCTGCTTTGCCAAACAGTGAATTGCCAGTGTTTAACACAGTTCCTGGTAGTGATCAGTTACTAATATTCATTGAATGAAAAGAAAGAAAAGGGAGGAAGAGAGGGTGAGAGGGTGAGGGGGGAGAACTGTCATCTCTTCTGTCTTATACTTTTCAGACTTGCCTCATTTCTTAAGGTCTGTTTTCTCTGTAAAATGTTGTCCGACTTCCCTTGTCTTTGTTGATATCTCAAACACAGATTTTAAAATTTAACATTATTTACAAACTTTCTTGATTCATTGGTGATATAGCTTTATGTGCACTGCTGTTTCAATTTGGTGTAAGCTGCTTGAACATGAGAAGGGTCATCTATCTGTACAATTTTACAAAAAAACTATGTTATTCTTCATTCACCAAACATTTACTGCAATGCATGCCTCCTTCAGAACAGCTCAGTGTAAAGTATGGGTAAAGCCCTAAACTGTTTTTCCAGTTCTAATAATAAAATGAACATGGTAAGCAGGATCTACTGAAAAAGAAAAAAAAGTACTTTGCATAGAGCTAAGTACATAGTATATGTTCATTAACTTTTGATTATCCATAAAATGTGTGAAATAACATAAAATAGTGGTGACTCAGTTTGCATACAGAGACAATAAAACTTTTTTATTATCTCTTTTATAACTTCAATGATTTCTTCAGGGAAAGAAACTGAAAAGGCCAAGGAACGTTACGACAAAGCCACAATGAAACTTCATATGTTGCATAATCAATATGTATTGGCATTGAAAGGGGCGCAGCTTCATCAGAGTCAGTATTACGACACCACACTTCCTCTGCTTCTGGACTCCCTACAAAAGATGCAGGAAGAAATGATAAAAGCACTGTAAGTCACATTTCATATTTGACATAAAATCCCATCACAAAGTGCTTTTCTTATTGACCCAGACCAATGGGTGTTTCAGACCTGTTTTACCTTGATTCTTCTTGATTTTTAGTTCTGGTATCCCTTTAGTTTGTGTTTAATTTTCCCAAACCTTTTCAGGCTTTAGGAAAGTCTTTTTTTAAAGGCTTATTTTTAAAATTTGTTATTTTTAAATTTTTTTTTTAATTTAAGACTTTTCCTAATCCTTCCAGCCAAGAATTGCTTCTCTTTTTGTATTTTTTTTTTTTGTTTTGCTTCAAGTAGCTGGAAATTTCTATGAAAAAAATTGATTAGTTGACAAGTGTTAAATGGATGTCTGTCTCCATAGGATTGGGTGTTTAAGTTTTGAGCAACAGAACAACCTGAAGGAAATAATATTTTGAAGTTTATTTTCCATCTTCTTGTAGAATGAGATTAAAATCAACAAATATTTATTAAAATTCTACTGTATGTACAGCATATTGAATATGGAAATGAGTAGGCCACAATTGTTGCCTTCAAGGTGCCAATAACAGTATATGTTGGTTAAATACACATGTACACCATACATATCGATTCAGGACAACGGGAAAAGATATGCCACCCTTTGGTAGGCTTCATTTCCCTTATTTGCTGGTTTAGGTGATCCCCCATTTTCCCCACTGGAAGATAAATGAAGTGTTTGTAGTCAACTTAAATATGTAAACTTTTAAGGTTGTTGATAAAAATAGTGAAATGCCCACTTAAAATATTTAAATTAAAAATTCAATTATATCTACTTAAATTACATGTTGATTCATAAATATTTATTTTCTATCTCATTTAATAAATCAATATTTTTCAAACTCTTCACACAGATCTTCAGTAATGGTATCATCATTGTCACTAGAATATCTTTTTGAGATATATAATGATTTCCTACAGCATATTATTTTTATTGTCTAAGAAATTGTTTCACAAGTAGCATTTAAAAATTTCAAGCATGGGGATATCAGTGAAATTGAATCCCATGTCACAGGTATTCATACAGCATTGGGAGACTTCGTCCCCACCCTCTCCCATGTGTCTTAAAGGTGATTATTAATGATCCCATCATAATGAATTACTATATTGCTTTATTAGAGTTATCTAGACAGGCTTATTTACATTTCTGTCATTTAGTACTTTGAATTATTAGGTCATAGCCCCAGTAATATTTACTAAATCCTTATTGAATTTCTCTGCCCTCCCCCCCTTTAAAAAATTGTGTCTGGTGATTTCTATAATCATTCCAAACTAGCATCGCTTAAAGAAGTTTAGATCTATTTTTTTTTTTACCCAAGCATATTTTGCTATTTAAAATTAAGTGATTGAGAGAATAGTTCATAGTAAGAGAAATTTTGTAATGGTTTTGGAAAAGAAAAACAAATGATGCCGTGTATTTATTTCGGCACATGCAGGATAAGCTTGTCTGTCCACACGTTGTTGAGGCCAGTAATGACTAATGGTACAGCATTCTTAAGTAGTGATCAAGTCTTTATAACAGAATAGTTTTTCCTTTTGCATTTATTAAGTAACACTAAAAAAAATTATGACATTTTTGCTACTGACTGGAGGCCAGGAGAAGAAATCTAGATGTCATTGAAAGTTGAAGAGTTGAGGCCCAGGAGCAAGAGAAGACCTGAACGGGAGGGCTTGTGTGGAAGTGACAGATACTGGAAAGAAACATTAGAGAGACTGTTGTGGGCCCGTAGTTCCATGATATGGAATCCAACATTTCTATGATAATATTGGGAAATAGAAAGTGATCAACACTGACCTTACATTTAGACATCTCAAATACAGATTGGAAACAGTAATGCCTTATTCTAGATAATTTTCAGGTATTACACTTATTAAATGTAAGTTACTAATTTGTACATTTGTGTAATCCCTTTACTATCCAAGTATATGAAAAAAAGGTGGTACATAAAACCACCATTTGTAAATATTGTTATTACATTTCTTATGTTTATTGTTGTGAATCCTTTTTGGCTCTGTGTTTTTGTTGATAAACTTAAAAATGTTGTAAAATTTCATTTTTGTTTTCAGAAAAGGCATATTTGATGAATACAGCCAGATAACTAGTCTTGTTACTGAGGAAATAGTAAATGTCCATAAAGAGATTCAAATGTCGGTTGAGCAGATAGACCCTAGCACAGAATACAATAATTTTATAGATGTTCACAGGTATGTATGTTTTCATTCTTCTTTGAGTATTGATTACAGTATTATTTTTTCTATCATGTAATATTTAACCAACTTAAATAAAAAAATATTGAAGTGCTGTTAGGACATTAGATATTTCAGATTAATATGTCTGCTTTTAATTACCATATTTTGCCATGTATGATGTGCTGCCGCATTTTTTGCCCAAATTTTTAGAAAAAAACTTTCATTTTAATTTTTTAATTAATTAATTAATTTCTATTCAGAAACAAAACTGATTATTTTATTCAAGGGTATTATTTTGCACACAGATATCATTACAGCTTTCTAGAATTATACTTCTAATGTATAAGCATAAATAAAAGAATTAAAAACATTTATATAGCTATGGAATTAGTACTACCCATATATAATGCACATCCTTAATTTTCCCTCAAAAATTTGGGCAATAAGTGTATATAAATGACAAATTATGGTATTTTCAAAGTCCTTTCTCTATGAAAACTACTATTTATATTATAATCTTTAAAAATTTCTCAGTTGTCACTACATCATTTCTTAAGCCCATAAAATTATATTTTTATTATATTATTATATAATCCATGAAATTATATTTTTTAACATTTCTATAATAATGATACTCTGGCTTTGTATATTAAGCTTTATAATATATCAATTACTTTTCCATACATTCATCTTATTTTATACTCATAACCATTGTGTCAGGAATAAAGCCAGTTAATATCCACATTCTATGAAAGAGGAAATTAAGGCTAAAATTACATGACCAGATCTTTGAGGCATAGGGTTTAATTTTATTTATTCTATTTAAGTTTACTCTACTTTATTAATACAATTTTTGATGAGAAAATATATTCTGCCTTTGGTATACTAAGATAAATTATGATAGGATATTTATATTGATCAAAATTATTTGGCATGCTTCACTAGAACTTCAGCTGCTAAAGAGCAAGAAATTGAGTTTGATACTTCCTTACTAGAAGAAAATGAAAATCTTCAGGCAAATGAGATTATGTGGAATAATTTAACAGCAGAGAGTTTGCAAGTAATGTAAGTATTTGGAAAGCCTGAACAGTTCAAATATTAGCATTATTATAAATTTATAGCTGTATATTCTAAGATTTAAAATCCCAATTTTTATTTTTTACAAGTAATGAAAAATAATAAGTTTTTTGGTCAGAATGAAATGTTTTGAGAACTGTGTTAACTTTTACTCATTATCCACTAATTAATTTTGGTAATTTTGAAAATTAAAATTCTGTGTGATGTATTCATTCACTTATTACTAATATCTTATATTGGGACAATGTTTTATTCTTTTCAAAACTTATTTTTTAAACTCATCTCATTCTCAAAATGTACTGGCAGAAGCATTTTGGAAATGAGAAGAATGAGTGTTGGTGGTAAGAGACTGGTAGCTGTCAGCAGCGTTTACTACAAAAATTTGACTTGTAACTGAGTTATTTTAAAGCAGAGATGTCTTCTCTTATAGGCTAGTAAATGAATTCCTTCTTCACTTTATTGCTATTTCATACAACTTTAAAAGAGTTTTGAGAAATCTTAATGTGTATTTTTAGTCTTTTTAAAGTATTAAAGCCTATTAATAGTACATTTTTAAATTTGGAAAATATAATTAAACCATTCTACTTTTAAATATTTAACTTGTCTCTTGATTTTTTTTCAGGAAACTTAAATCTATTAATAACCACTGTATGTACTTGTTTCTGTGTCAGAACCACAACTAGAAATGATTATTCACCCATTTTCTCTTTAATATTAAGCATGTTATATTATCGGACCTGTTGGAAGTTTACCTGAAAAGAGTTCAGCCAGAAGTCCCATCTAATAAAATTAATCTCCTTTCTATTGTTCAGTAACTAGTCTAGATAAGTAACTGAATGGTAGGATCGTGGGACTAGCTCTTGGAAAGGGGTAAGATATCTTTAAAAAGTTGGCCTGATGGGATTGAGGAAGCTAACCAATGCTTGTTGAATCACCTATAGAAGATGAAGTCTTAATAATTATGGTGGATTGACTGTGAATGAGAGGAATGGAGGCATGGGAATACCCTGCATTAGAAGGTTTTCCCTGGCAACCATATTGGAATTCTTGAAGCTGTCCCCAAGCGTTGAAGCACTTCACAGTAGCTTCACTTTGGTTTTAGATGAACTGTTATATTGTCAGTCATCTCTAAACCAGTGGTTCTCAGCCTGGGTGAATTTTGTCCCCTGAGGAGATTTGACAGTATCTGAAGACATTTTTGTTTATGAGGTGGGAAAGTGTTACTGGTATCTAGTGGGTAGAAGGCATGGATGCTGCTGAACATCCTGCAGTCACAGGACAGCCTCCTACAACAAAGAGTTACCTGGTGAAAAATGTCAGTGGTGTCGAGGTGGAGAAACTCTGCTCCAAGCAATAGGATTGAACGCCTGGCACAAAATGGACTGTAGAGTTTGTGAATTCTTGTGCAGTGACAAATTTCATTTCTTAATTCCTGTGCTGCTTGGTGAAGGAATATAACATAAATTACTCCTGTTTTTTAAAATTATTATATTGCTCCCAAATAATTTATTCATTTATTCATCAAAAATATATTTACTGTGCATTTAAGTTTGCAAGGGTTAATAATTTCAAGGAGTTTACACTAAAATTGATCAATTTATTTTAATAAACACCAAGAAAGAACAAGCATATAAATATTGGAGTGTAATGTGGTAAACTTAAAAAGAGCTACCTGTTAACCTTAAGTAAAAGAAAAGATTTTATAACCAAAGTAGAATTTGTTTTATTGCTTTCCAGGGTATAATGAGAGCAAGACTAATTATGCTCATAAATCATTATTTTTAATTATGATAAAATAACAAAAATGTAATAAACTAAAGATAATAAATCTTTGATAATGTGATAGAAGATTTACTTGCTTACATCTTACCGAGGCAAAACTTCAGCTACATTTCATTGAATAGCATCTAAATTCAGGATATGAGTTTAAGATTAGGTTTTCCTCAGGAATTTTATTGCAAGAATGAGTTATTCAATGTGTCTGTTGGGAGTGTCAGGATAATCTAAGGTAATATCCATATATATATGGAATTCCACACATGCATGCACACCCATGGTGGAGCAAAAGGAGGTTTACAGTTATTTGTATGGAAAATAATACAATAATGAATCACTAATAATTCAAGAATAAACTCTGTTTCGAATACTCACAACTGTAAACCTACTTTTGCCCTACCCTGTATGTTTGTATATATATAGACTATGTCTTAAATGGTGGTGAATGAATGGGGTAAGTAGGGAAGCATGTTGGGGTTAATATTTATAATAATGTTAAATAAATGTGGTTTTATTTCTCATCTCTTTACATTTTTTTTTGTTAGCATGACTCTCTCCACAATATTAGGTACTTATTTTTCGTTCCATTTTGTCATTTCCTTTTACTAAGCGTTTGTTCCTGACTCACATGGTGTTAAATAGTTTCGAAGTAGCACACTCTCAAAAGTTGTTTAAAAATGCTAATATTTTATGGTCTGTACTTCCCTCTATTTTGTATTTTTTCTCAGCCCATTTAAGAGCTCTAATGCATTAATATTGAATGATATTCAGAAAAACACAAGAAACATTTTCCTTTTTTTCATTCCTTTATGTTTGTCTAGGAGGTCAGTGACCCTGTCCATTGTGAAAGGTTACATTAGTTTGGAAGTGAGAATCTTTAATTTGTGACTCCTAGAGGATTTTTCTATAAATAGGAGTCGTACTGGCAATCTGCCAGACTTCTGATTAGTAGTGACTATGAAAGAGAGAAAATTGGACCACATTTCTCTTAGACTCTTCAAAATCTTGGCTAGATGTCAGATGTGGTGAATGCTTAATTAACATCTTGAGTGAGTGAGTGAAGGAAGACTGTTTTATGGAGAGACTTCAGGGAGTTTCTGAATAATGGGTCTCATATCTGGCTTCATATCAGGGTCACTTAAAGAGCTGTAAGAAATGGTGCTGTGTGGGACCCAACACAAAGCAACTAAATCAGATTTTCTGAGGGTAAGATAGGACATTAGAATTCATGGTAAACTTTCCACCTAATTTTAATGTGCAGACAGGATTGAAAACTTCTGCCATAAGCCCATTAAAATTGTTTGTAGAAATGTATATATTACCTTCTGGGGGAAGTCTCTGAAAAGTGTTAGAGGGATTCCTGACCCAAAATGGGTAAGGACTACTACTTACTTGAATATCTGTCTTTTCTATTTAAAGAATGTCTTTTTGTTAAATGTTGCTAATGAATATATTCCTCAAATTGTATAGAATTATTGGGGAAAACTAACATTTTTACAGTAGACTAACTATAATTCGTCTTGACTTTTAACTTTGTTTTTTCTTTTGATCTGTTATACTTCTGAGCCAGTCTTGACTTGTAAGGTATTTTAGGTTTAAATAAATGCCCTTTTTCTAAGGGCATTTTCTTTCACTTTCCTGGTCATGAAGAGATACCCTTTAATTTTCTTCTTTTTTCTCTTTTTTAGATTCTTAAAAATAACATAAAAATTATTTTCATTAGCAGAAACTTACTCATAAATTTAATAATTTATATTCTTGCTATCTGTTTATTGTATCATGTAGAGTTTTCTCAAATAAATGTTGGAGGTTCTGAAATTATTATACAACTAGTATCTATATCCAAAACAAGATTATATAGTGTTGCTGCCTGCCCCTTTCCAGGCTTGATAAAATTTTAATTATATAAAAGTAAGTGACAAAGTTATTGCATTTACCCATCTAAATGTATGTCACTAAGCATTTCATCATGTTCTAAAATTATCCATTAATTATATTTATAAACATTGCATATATATATAGAAGAGTTAAACTCAATTATTTGTTGGATTATTTATTTCCTGTGTATAGGAAATATTTTTGCTTGGTAGATCACCTTTGTGATAGAGGGCTATTTCATGGCCTCTCATAATTTCTGGCATTGGACACTGAGAATGTGTACTTCCCACCACACAGGCACTTAGGTTGTATTACCTTCAGCCTTGAGCCTGATGTTACTCCCTTTGTCTCTGTTTTCTGCAGCTTTTCTCCTTCCCCTCCAACACCCTTCCCCCATTGGCTTCTTTTTTTGGATCTCACTATCAAATGCTGGAGGAGATACTATTCTTTGATTTTGAATCATCCATTTATTAGGATTTTATATGCAAATATTGTAATGTATCAGTATATAATTGAATAATTTTAGTTTATCAAAATAACTTAAAAAATTCAGGTCTATGCAGTTCTGAAATAAGAAGGTATTTAAGTTTTTCAAATGTATTATAAGTTGTTACTATCCATCAATATATATATTTCTATATATTTGAATTCCAGTCTTGTATTCTAAACTGAAGTCCAACCTTAGGCCTCATGTTTTCCAGTGCATTTTTAATTTTTTTTAGGGTATTTTTTTTGTAAGTTTATCTTTAGAGGAGAAGGGAAGAAGAGAGGGAGAGAAATATCACTGTATGGTTGCCTCTCATGCATCCCCTGCTGGGAACTGTCCTGCAACCAGGCATGTGCCCTGACTGGGAATCGCACTGTGATATTTGGCTTGCAGGCCCGCACTCAATCCACTGGGCTACACCAGCCAGGGCGATGCATTTTTTAAAATTTTAAAGTAATCATGAGTTTAGCTTTTACAGTGGGATGTGAATAAGATACATTAATTGAACAGTGGTAATTTTTTATGTGGAAAAGAGATTCGCTTGGATTTTTTGTGGGATATGAGTTAGCAAACTACCACCTGTGGGCTAAATCCAGCTTGCAACTTATTTTTGTGCAGTCTGTGAGCTAAGAATGCTGTTTACGTTTTTAAATGGTGTAAAAAATCAAAAGAAGGATTATATGTTGTGAAACGTGCAAATTACATAAATTTTAACATTAGTCCATAAATAAAGTTTCATTGGAACACATCTTCACTCGTTCATTTATTTACCTGTTGTATATAGGTGATCTCCTGCTACCGTGGCAAAGTTGAACACTTGTGATAGCGGCCATGTATGAATTCTCATCACTTTGCACTGCTACCTGGTGCATTACAGATCAGAGTGACACAGTTATAACTAACTCAACAGCACTACGAGTGTCACACATACTGCTATACAACATACTTTATTTACTTTTTAATATCATTCCATGCCTATTAAGACAAAACAAGAAAATAAAATGTATTTTGAATGTCACATTTTTAAGGTACAGTGGAGTGTGAGTTTTTTTGTTATTGAATTATATGGTAAAGCATTGTGTTTATTTTGCAATGACATTCTGGCTGTGCTCAAATAATGCAAGATATGCTTACGTTACTAAATGAACATGCAGCTCAATATTACCAGCTCACAGGAGAGTGCTAGTCAGAAAATTTAAAGGAATTAAAATGGAATACCTCATCAAAGCAGACTTTCTTTAGAAAAATAAACTATATAAATGAGGATGCAACCAAAATAAGTTTCTGGGGTCTCATTTGTTAGCCAAGCCAGGAGAACCATTTACCAATGATAAAGTAATTTAATAGTGTTTCATTGCAGTAGCTGAAGGAATATGTCTAGTGAAAATAAACTTGTTTATAACTATTAGTCTTTCAATGAGAACATTTGCGTGAGGAGTTTAGCCATTGAGAGCTACATCATTAGTTAATTAAAAAAAAACAAGGCAAATGATTTCATGTGGTGTTCCCTGACTCTTAATGAGTCAGCAAGTGTGATCACAAAGTGCTCAGTTGTTTGTTTGAAGAGTAAATGCCAAGTTTTACGTGACTGAAGACTCAACTCTTTGTAAATAGCCTGAGTGGATCAACTACAGGTAAAGATATTTTCAAAGAGGTTAAGAAAATCCTAATTTACTACAAACTTTAGTGGAATCTTTTAAGGTGTATTACAAATGATGGTATTAAAAAATGTGTGGATCAGAAAAAGGCTAAACATTATCACCCTCAAAATATTTCTGTTCTTCTCATAGTACACTGATGTTATGATAAGTTGTACTCAATTATATTTTGAATTGGTCAATAAAATGTGAATATTTTTCTTTTTTCTTAATACCTAGGTGATATTCCTTGATTTTGCCTTTTGGTGGAAAAGCCTAAAGTATTTACTCTTTGTATCTTTAAAAAAATGTTTGCTGACTTTCGTTGAAGGGAATGACATCAGTTTTTTTTCCATTAAACTGTCTGAATCAACTTTGTCAAACAGTGGAGTGACAACTACTGCAATACTCTCATGTCTTAAGCAAGACCTTGGCTCTATCAAGTCTATTTTTGGCTGTTCTCATTTACAATCTTTGATTGTTTGTTTTTTGGGTGAACATGTAGTACAATTATGTGAGACTATGTTAGGGGAATACTTTGTGAATGAGTGAGTTGGAATATTTGGAATTATGTAAAATATTAGAAGGCAGATGACATTCGAAGGAAAATTTTACTAAGGGAAACAAAAAGGTTGCATAGAATGCGGGTGGATGTATCAGATTGGAAGTGGATATTTTTAACAAAAACTTTTGCTTGGTCAATTAGGTGTCCCCTTCTGTGTAATCTTGAGAAAAACTAATAAATATTTGTGCCATGGTATAGAAGTTCATACATGAAGTGCTATGAGATTGCAAAAAAAAAATGGTTTATTTAGTTTATGGTGCAGTAATCAAGATGTCAGAAAATTATGTCAGGCTACTGTCACCCTGATTCCATTTGGTTTTCTTTTAACCCAAATATCACAATTAGTGTGACAGTATTGGACTTTATAATTTATAATTTTTTAGGAAGGGTCTCTGTAAGTATGTTGTAAGATACAGTAATGATATCCAATGGTTTGGGGATACAAAAAGCATTGTATAAGTACTGAAGACTTGTTATTATCCACAATAATTGTTTTAGGCTTTTGTATCTTTAAATACAGTTAAATCTTTAAAAATTAACTAATGCAAGCAAATGACAATATCTGCAAAATCTTACAAAAGGTTATATAGTGAAAATCAAAGTTTTCTCTTTTTTTAGACTCATATCTAACCTCCAATGTTAATTCATTAAAAAAATGTACGTATCGTTCCAGTATGTATTTACAAGCACATGAATGTATATAAGTTGTTTTTGTTACTTAAGTGGGGTTATTCTATACATAGTCTTTTTCCTTATTCTCTTAAAATATATGAATTCCTAATAGGGTACAGTGTTTTACTGCTTTAATGTAACATAATTGTTTAATTTATGTGGTGTAATAGGTGTTAAATTAATTTTCATTTTATTAGAGTAGGAAATGGAAGTTTAGAAAAGCTAAGTAAATATTGAACCTGACGGTGTCTGGTTGTAGAACTGGTGTCTGGTTCGCCAGAATAAGGGGCTTTATAGAATGTAGTAGAGATGAGTTGTAAGCACAAATACTTCTCTTACTCTGATGTGGCAAGATAAAGTGAGCTTGATGATGTAATTTTTACATGAAAGCAGTCAGCCCTGCATCAGTGACTTCTATGTAGAGAACTAAGCTTCCCTCACTGCACCACCACAGTAGTGGTTTGGATATGGTCCGCTCTAGAATTAGTTGATGTGTGAAAGTTGTAAATTGTGCTGTTTTCACATTGAAATGACTCTTCAGGTTTACTCTCTGATAATCCAGAGTGATAGGAATCAGGATGGTCTTGGTACTTACTAAAGAATTATGGAAAAAGCAGAATGCGGGCTTCTAGAGAGTAAAACAGGACAGAGAACTGAGTTGAACACATGCTATGTGCAAGACTCTGTGCAAAATATAAGGAATATACCATGAAGAGTAAGCCCTGGTGCCTGCATCTTACAATTTGCAGGGGCTGTGTACTTATTTCAGGACAGATAAGAGGATAATTGAGTAGAATTGAGAAGAAACTAGGAAAGCAAACAGTAATAATCAAAAAGAGGAAAGAAGAAGAAAAGAGAGGTTTGGAAGAAAAAAGTTTGATGTCTCTTCTAGAATGTAAGTTTCCTGAATGTAGACTTGTTTATTGTTTTATCCCTAGTTTCTAGCTTAGTAAACACTTATTTAAATGAATATGTGAAGAATTGAGAAAAGGGGTGAATAGAAAATTAATCGGGAAGAGAACAAAATAAGAAAAAGATATACGAGAGAGAAGTAAAAGATAAAACAGGAGAGTGTTGAAGAAGGAAAGAGCTTTTTATCAAACTCAGCTTTGATGTAAAAGACATCAAAGACAATGGCAATGGTGAGACAATGGCCAAGACAATGGTGAGAAGTTGGTTCTTACTCTGTTACCTCTAGACTGGGGTGAAAGGAGGTGGTTGGAACAGGTTCTGAAGTAGGGTCCTGTGATACATACTTTTATGAGGACTGAGTGAGATCATATATAAGGCAGAATTTTTTAAGCATCAAAGGATTCTGTGTGTTATTTACTTATTTATAATTATTCATAAGTAACTTGAAACCAGAAGTTGAAATGTAGCTTTCTTGAGAATGATTTCTAATTTTAATATAGTAATGCTTTCTTTACATAGTCAGGATATGAACTGTTTCTCGTAAGTGAATTTTCCAGATAATTGAAGTTCATCTCATCATCAAAATAAAAAACATAATTTTACTGGATTGGATGTAAATCTCTTAAAATATATGTACATGTATATTTTTAAAGAAAAATACTGATCTTACATTAATCTTTTCCTTATCATTCTGGATCATTATAAGCATCATTGATTATGTTTTGCTATAATATAGTAATGCTGTCAGAAACCTATTGAGATTTTTTTATGTTGCTTAACTGTAAACAAAGATGAAATAATTGATTACACTTATTTATGCATTCATTGGTTGCTTCTTGTATGTACCCTGGCCAGGGATCAAACCCTGATACAACCAAGGGATACAACCTTGGTATATCAGAACAAAATTCTAATCAACTGAACTATCAGGCCTGGGTGAAGATGAAATAATCTGGATTGCTGTATTTTGAATTCTTCTGATTATATTTCATAGTTTTTCTGCCTTTTTCATCTCTATCACCTGTTAGTTAATAATTTAAAAGTTAATTCTTGTTATAAAAGGTTCAGATAATATAAATAAATATAGAAGAAAATATGAAAGGCTTTTTTTTTTTGGTTTTAAGTTACCCTCTATTTCAATACCACATCTTTCAGAGTGTCAGTCAGTTTCATTTGTAGTAATCTAGTTCTGCGTACACACACACACACACACACACACACACACAGCTATATACATATTATATTAGTGTGCTCTGGCTGGCATAACAAAATACCACAAACTGGTGCATTAAGCAATAATAATTTATGTCTCATAGTTCTGGACGTTAGAAGTTCTAGATTAAGGTGTGACCAACTTGGTTCTTGCGTAGATTCCCCTCCTGGCTTGTAGACTGCTGCCTTCTTGCATACTCACATGACTTCTTTGTGTGTGTTTGGAGAAAAGAGAGAGGGAACATGAGCAGACTCTCTAGTATCTCTTTTTTATAAGGACATTAATTCCATCATGAGGCCCCCACTCTCATAGTATCATCTGACCCTAATTACCTTCCAATGCCTCATATCTAAAAATACCATCACACTGCTGTGACCCTTGTGGCTTGGTTGATTGGAGCATTGTCCCATGACCAAAAAGATTGCAGTTTTGATTCCCAGTCAGGTCACATACCTATATTGCAGGCTTGATACCTGGTCTGGGTGCATATGATCCCTGGTCTGGGTGCATACAGGAGGCAACAAGTTAGTGCTTTTCTCTTGTGTTGATGTTTCTCTCTCTCCCTGTCTCTCTAAAAGCAATGAAAAAGAATGTCCTCTGGTGAGGATGAAAAAAAATACCATCATGTTGGTAATTAGAGCTTCAGTATAAGAATTTTAAGGGGATAACATTCAGTCCATAGCACATATACACATACATTTATTTTAATATAAATGGAACCATGCTATATGTATTCTACATCATGCTTTTTAATTTAAAAAAATTTGCCTTGAAGAACCTTATAAATGTGCATCTCATTTTAAAGTGACTACATGCTATTCTGTCTCTTATAAATATATTAAAATGTATTCAGCCATTCACCTGTTTATGGACATTTAAATGTTTGTTTTAAAAACAATGTTGCAACAAACATGTTCATATCAAATTTTGTGCGCATTGTAAAGTATTTTGGTAAGACAAATTTTTAGGTGGTGAAAGAATATTCTAATTTGATGTTTGAGAGGCAATTCCACATTGATCTATGAAAAAATTTGTGTGAATTTTGTCACATCAACACTGTATGTGTGTTTTTATTTTGCATCATTGAGAACACTGAATATTATCACTCTTTTTTATAGTTTTCAATTTTAGTAGGTGAAAAATAACTTACTGTTTATTTAATCTGCAGATATTTTAATTGTGGGTCAGGTTGTAAATATTTCCATTATTAATTATTTGAGTTTTTCTTCATGAACTTCCCATTGTGTTCTTTGTATATTTTCATATTAGGTTGTCTTTTTTCGAAGATTTTTTTTTCTGCATTAAGAGAGCTTACTTTATAATTTGCATTGCAAATATTTCAGTATGATTTTTGCTTTTGACTTTATTATCTGTTAAACTTTAAATAATTAAAAATTTTATGACATGGATTATTCACATATTTTTGTGTACTTTGGGTTTCATGTATTGCTTTAAAAGGCTAAAGATAAAAATTTTACTGTACTTTAATAGTTGTGTGTTTTTGTGGTAGAAATATTTCTCTTTAGGACCAAATGCATTTTATGCAACTATAAATTATCTGGTCTATGAATGCATCTTAATTTTATGTATTTAAATTTTGTGTATTGTAAATTTAAAATAAGGATAATGGAATCTGTGTCATAGGTTATTATGATACATCATATGCAAATAATACTAAAAAACATTTTACTCAATGCTTACTAAGTACCAGTCATCATATATGCTTTAGTTCATTTGATCCTCAAAACAGTGCTTTCAAGCAGGTATCACTGTATCCAAATTGCAAATGAGAAAATGAGCTATGTAGCTTGCCCAGGGTCTCAGATAAAAAGTGGAAAACCAGAGTGTAAATATGCATCTGGAAATAAAAACTGTGATCTTTTCATTATACACTCTTCCTGGAATATAACAGGAATTTAATTTAGTCTTTTCTTCTTTCTCTATTTGCTTTCTGTGTCTCTTTTTGTATTTGATGAATAAGACTCTCTAGAAAAGCACTGTACTGTGATTATTAAAATTTTCGGGTCTGTACCATCCAGTAAGTTAGCCACTAGACACTCATGTCTGTTCAGTCCTTGAAAGGTGGCTAATGCAGCAGTGAAACTGAAATTTTACTTTAAATTAAATTACATGTGGCTACTGTTTTGGGCATCACAACATTAGATGTATGAACGTTTGTGTGTGTGTAAAGTGAATGCAATTTTGTATGGATTGATAATGAGGAAACTGTCCATTCTAGGTTGAAAACTTTAGCGGAGGAACTTATGCAGACACAGCAAATGCTTTTGAACAAGGAGGAAGCTGTCCTGGATCTAGAGAAAAGAATTGAGGAATCTTCTAAAACCTGTGAAAAGAAATCTGAGTGAGTAAAACAAAAATAATTTAAAGGCAGAAAGTTTAATTGATGGAATTTTAAAGAAATACTTTAGTTATGTATATTATGGATTAAAATTTCTAAAAGCTGAAATTTCATTTTAAACATAAAACTTAGATACTTTCTAGGATTCTAGAAAAATGATTATATTTTTGTCTATATAATGTACTGATTATATGTCTTAATGTTTAAGACATTTAAGACATTTAAACTGTTTTCCAAAAAATCCTGTTAAAAGCTGCCTTCTCCTCATCACTCTCCACCAGTTTCACTATGAATTCCTTGTTAAGAATGTGGCAGGCCAGTATTTTGTAGAAATTGGCTTCTACTGTGTTAGGAAGAAGCCAAAAAAAAAAAAAAAAAAAAACTTACTAGAAAATAGCAGTCTGCTTCACCTGTAAAAATTGTATTTAGATTTGTTATGCTGTTTTTGTCTCACTGTTGTTTTTCTTGCTGATTTCTGGATCTGTAAATATTTTCCTGAAACTTCTGACTTTACTTGTCTTGGTATACTCTTGCTTTTACTAATTATATTAATTACATTTTCTACTTTTTCAAGAAGTAAATTTTGATAAAATATAACTTCTAATTTGACTTTGGTCATAGTTTATGTCTCCAACAGGGATTATTGGTATGGTTTCTTTAATGTGGCTGGACACTTACATTTTTTTGTATCATACTCTGACATACTCAAGTTGTTTTGTGTAGGATATCTTCCTCTGGTCTATATTTGCTCTTACTTTATATGCAACTTTTCAAGTCTTCTTCACTTCTCTCAAATCTTTAATCTTATCTTTTCCATGAGTGTTAGAAAAAATATTTCTCCTACTTCACAGAAAGAATTAGAATCGTCAGGTGGCAACACCCTTATTTTCTTGGACTAGCTTTCCAAATCCACCACATTTTACCCATTCTCTTTCTCTACTTCCATGGAGGAACTGTTTCTGTTTTGAGTCTGTTTCTTGTACTTATCTTTTGTATCCCATCATTTGTTACTTTCACACAAAACTTGCATGATTTTGTAGATTAGTTTCACCTTTTCTTTTCAACTGAGTCTTACATCACTTTTTAAATATGTTTAAGTCTTGATCCTAAAAATAATCTTTACCTCTCTGCCTTCCCCAGATAACTTTTTAAATTTTCATATTTCCTCCTATTATCTTTGCCTTCTGTGTTTTTAGCCAAACTTATTCTAAGAGTGATTATGCACATTTATTTCTTCAACTCCCACTTAGTTCTCACCCTACATATATCTGGCTTCTGCCTCATCACTATTGAAATAGGTATCTGTAAGATCACCAATGATCTCTATGTTACTAAATTTAGTGACTATCTTACTTGACCTCCTCACAATATCTGACTTCATTGAATTTATGCTCCTTTTCGCTTGGTGTTTGGGGTCCAGAATGCCAGATCTTAATACTCTCTTTCTGGCCACTCCTTTATAAACTTTTTTCCTCCACTCAGCCAATCTATTTTGGAGTTACTTAAGGCATGGCCCTAGGCTATGTCATTCCCCTAGATGATATCCTAAAGACAATCCACATTTATTACTCTCAGATTTCTCCTCTGAACTATCTGGCCATGTATTCATTTGCCTACTTGACATGCTTCCTTGGGTGTCTTAGAAGTGCCCTAAATTTTCTGTGTTCAAGGCTGAAGTAAAAATCTCCATCCAACCCAATCCAACCCAACCTAGTTCACTCTTAGTATTCCTTATTTCAGTGAATGGCAACACCATCTATCACATTACACCACTCAGAATATTAGGTAGGAGCCTGCCCTTCTTACTTATACTATGGCTTTTATTACAGCTTGGAATTAAACATAATATTGGAGTCAATGAGACTTATAAAGGTGAGGACAGAAATTTGAGTTACTCTGGGGATTCCTTTAATCTGAAAAATTTCAATATTATATAACTAAAGATTCTATTTGAATTATAAAACTAAAATTTATTAACTATTTCACACATAACATTCAAAAATAAAATTACATTTTGCTTTATTCTATTTTTGAATAAATCTGTTCATATTTACAAATGATGAAGTAGTTCTACTCTTTACCATTTGTAAATACAAACATTGTAATGACTCCTGTTTTAAAATTTAGTGGATATAAAGACGGACGATAGGATAGCTGAGCCACTCTCCAGACTATATATTGTTGGAAGAGGCAGTCTTCAAGTATTATTTTTAATCTAGAAGTTGTGGAATTTTTTGATTTTTTTTTTTGGTATGTTCTCTTGATTCAGATTTTTGACTCTCTTTATCTATATAATCAGTGTGATCCATGTCAGGAGATGAGAGGGAGTGGAGGAAAGGGGGCTTATACTTAAAGGGTGGTGGATATGTGGGAAATAGCATTTCTTGAATTCTTACTGTGTTCCGCACATTATACCAGATGTTTTACACACACACATACACATACACATACACATACACATACACATACACATACACACTCAATGAATGTTATCTTTCCTTTCCTTTCTGTAGAATTGTTTGTATTTCACCTTAAGGAGAATTTAGATAACTTACAATAACATACCTAGTAAGTGGTAGGAAACACATGAGTTTCTGACTCCAAAAGTTCTGTCTTTTTATCATAACGTTTGCTTGATCCTATGATTTTAGCAGTGTTCTTAGGAGAAGGGATAAGTATGTCAAGCAATTCAGGGGATGAGTCTTGCTAATCGAAGCTATATTAGCCCTTTGTTACCATATAGGTTTTATTATTAGCTTCAGGAATAATATTATAAATGTTAAGTATATTTATATAATGAGATAGTCATTTTGAAATTTCATTAATTTAGACATTAGTAACATTGAAATTTGTCTTTAAATAATATGTTATTTTGCTAAACAAATAGTCTTCAAGGATTCTGGGGACATGTTTGAATATCAGTTTCTTAATATTTCTTAAACATTTCCTTTTTTGTGTATACTTAAATGCACTTAAGTAATTAAAATCAGTTTTTATTTAGTTCTAAGAGTAGATTTAGAATCATTTTTACTGTGTTACATGTTAGCTTCATGTGCTGTGTTACTTGAAAATAATATGTTTTCAAGTAAAATAAAAATAAAAAACTATATTTGCTCACAAATACTGAAAATATTCTATAAGTTACATAATTACATTCTTAAATTATTTTTAAATGAATGGAATCATACTGAACTTTTGCTTATCATAAATACCACTATTGGTTCTACCAAAATATAATAAGGGACAAAAGTTAAAACCTATAAATTTGATTTAACATAATTGTCTCTAAAACATAATAACAGTCACAAAATAAATTATATAATTAATCATTTTATAGTTTCCTATATAATCAATTCCTATAATTGAGTAATATAAAGTGAAAAATGAACTTCAAGAATAGTTTTTTAATATATTTTATTGATTATGCTATTACAGTTGTCCCATTTCTCCCCCATCATTCCCCTCCACCCTGCACACCCCCTCCCACCCACATTCCCCCCTTTAGTTCATGTCCATGGGTCATAAGTTCTTTAGCTTCTATATTTCCCACACTATTCTTGCTCTCCCCCTGTCTATTTTCTACCTACCATCTGTGCTACTTATTCTCTGTACCTTTTCCCCCTGTCTCCTCCTCCCCCTCCCCTGTTGCTAACCCTCCATGTGATCTCCATTTCTGTGTTTCTGCTCCTGTTCTGGTTGTTTGCTCAGTTTGCTTTTGTCTTAGGTCTGGTTATTAATATCTGTGAGTTTGCTGTCTTTTTACTGTCCTATTTTTTATCTTCTTTTTCTTAGGTAAGTCCCTTTAACATTTCATATAATAAGGGCTTGGTGATGATGAACTCCTTTAATTTGACCTTATCTAGAAGCACTTTATCTTTCCTTCCATTCTAAATGAAAGCTTTGCTGGATAGAGCAATCTTGGATGTAGGTCCTTGACTTTCATGACTTGGAATACTTCTTTCCAGCCCCTTCTTGCCTGGAAGGTCTCTTTTGAGAAATCAGCTGACAGTCTGATGGGAACTCCTTTGTAGGTGACTGTTCCCTTATCCCTTGCTGCTTCTAGAATTCTCTCCTTCATTTTAATCTTGACTAACATAATTATGATGTGCTGTGGTGTGTTCCTCCTTGGGTCCACCTTCTTTGGGGCTCTCTGAGCTTCCTGGACTTCCTGGAAGTCTATTTCCTTTGCCAGATTGGGGAAGTTCTCCTTTATTATTTGTTCAAATAAGTTTTCTACTTGTTGCTCTTCTTCCCCTTCTGGTACCCCTATAATTCGGATGTTGGGACGTTTCAGGATGTCCTGGAGGTTCCTAAGGCTCTCCTCATTTTTTTGAATTCTTGTTTCTTCCTTCTTTTGTGTTTGGTTGTTTCTTTCTTCCTTCTGGTCCACTCCATTGATTTGAGTCCAGTTTTCCTCCCATCTCTATTGGTTCCCTGTGCATTTCCTTTATTTCACTTATTATAGCCTTCATTTGTTCATCTAATTTGTGAGCAAAATCAACCAATTCTGTGAGCATCCTGATCACCAGGGCTTAGAACTGTGCATCTGATAGGTTGGCTATCTCTTGGTTGCTTATATAAATTGGCTCTGGGGCTTTGATTTGTTCTCTGGTTTGAACCATTTTGGTTTTTTTTTTTTTTTTGGTCTGGTCATGGCTGTTATGTAATGAGGGGCAGAGCCTTGGATGTTCCTCAGGGCAGGGCAGCCCAGTTGCTGGTTAGTGATGCTGTATGTGGGGGCGGGGTCTGAGAGGGAACAATGGCATTTGCTCTGCTTTCTCTCGGATTCTAGTTCCTCCTGCCACTTCCCCTTCACCTGGATTATCTGCGTGCGAACATGGGACCACCTAGTCAGCCAGCCACCTTACATGGACTCACTGGGTCTGCACAGTTGCCACCCTGTTCCTGGGGTCTGCCAGCCGCTGCTGCCTGTGCCCCCTGGGTCCGCCAACCTCCACTTTTTCCTGCCGTGACTCTGCCCCTCTTAGCGGTCTGGATGAATGGTTGTTGGACTTCCGTACAGTTCAATTTTTCTATCAGTTCTGGTTGTTTTCTTGTTTCTAAATCTTTGTTGTCTTTAATTTTTGTTGTGCGAGTAGGCACAGTGTGTTCACCTATGCCTCCATCTTGGCTGGAAGTCCTTAAAGAATAGTTTTTATGTAACATTAAATTCACACAAGAACAGAGTTTTAGTTTATATAAATAATGAAGCCCTCAGTGGAAATATAACCATTGCAGAATTTTATCTAAAAAAAAAAAATAGGTGAATGGAATAAATCCAACTGCTAGAAATGGTATGATTTTAATACAACACAAAGCATCACTCTAGTATCTTTACTCATTACTTTTAAAGCATGTTTACTCAAGTGGAAATAATAATCAATCTTCACCTGATTTAGGATCCTTGACTACTGTATTGGAAAATAGTTTATGGGAAAATATACCAAGCATATATCATTTATGACTCAATGGCATAAATAGCTTGAAACTTCCTATTGGTTTTAATGCTTGGCTTGATTTCTGAGAAGTGAATTATTATTTAATTTTGTATAGTTTTGTACCATTACCACCTAGTACATAAAAATACCTTATATGTTATAAAGTCATAACTCTTAGAGTCATGTAGAATATTAAGAGAGCATTTGATTCAACCTTGTCTTTCAAATTATGTGATATCTGCAGCCCAGAAGTTTTAGGAGACATGCAAAATGCCACATCTAACGTGTAGTGAAGGTAAGAATTGAACCACTTTAGAATATTGTTCCAGTTTGCAAATTCAGGGAACTTTTATTTTTGTCTTACATTTTTAGATTACACATATTATGAAGATGTGCTACATAAATAGGGAATTCATTCCACAATATTTATTGCATGTCTATTAAGTTCTGTGAATACAATCAAAGGTAAGATATATATAGCTACATGTCTCATGAAACATTTTTTGTAGAGTGGATCAGTACAAAACAAGAAATTAAAATTTCACAGCAAATTGTAATAATTGCTGAAATAGCAGTACAGGTACAAGAACAGAGGAGTACCTACCTACCTACTTAAGATAGGTGATTAGAGTTCTCCTAGGACATGGCATCTTTGCCAAGACCTGAAGGACAGAGGTGGCTTCCATTTGGAAAGTAGTCAGGGGTAGGGATAAGTATTACAAGCAAAGGTTCTGATCTCTTCCATGTTTTAAATTTGTAAATGGCTTCTTATGCATCTTGTATCATTTAATCATATATTTACTATAATTTTTAAAATTAAAATATACATATAGCTTGTTTGCTCAGTGGTGTTATAAGCATATAAAATAATTACCTAGTATGTTTTATAGTGATCACAGCAGTACTTTATAAAAACTAATTGAACAAAAGCAAGATTTTAATGTATGGGAAATTGTTGTTATAATAGAGCTCAATGGGATTAATTGGAAGAAGTCGATATTGCTCTTTGATTTCATTATGACATGTTAATTAAAAAATATTAAGACCATAGCCATATAATAGGGCATATGCTTCCCTTGCTAGTCTCATTATTTTAAAAACCACTAAACTAAAATGGAACTTTTTTGTCTTGAGGTGCCTGTTACATAGTGAGGGGTGGAGCCTTAGGTATTCACCAGGGCAGGGCAGCCCATGTGGCTGGGTTGTGATGCTGTTTGTGAGGAAGGGGTCCAAGAGGGACCAGTGGTGCTTGCTCCGCTCTGCCAGCTTTCAGTCACTTCTGCTGCTTCCCACAAGCAAATTGGGCCCTTCTGGCACCGATTCTGGTATGGGTGGGTTTGTGTACATTCTAGGACTCTATGGGTATCTCCAACGAATTCTCCTGTGAGGCTGGGAGTCTCTCCCACTGCCACCTCAACCGCCACAGGTGTTTTCTATTAGTGGTTCCAGGCTTTATTTCCCTGCACTGGGGCCCTGGGTTGCCTGGTCTGTTTTGCTCCCCAGTTGTTCCTCCTGGTTTATCTGTGCGTGAATGTGGGACCACCCAGTCTGCAATCCGCCGCCTTGCCCACCCTGGTCCTCCAGCCACCATCTTTTCTCAAGTCCTCTCTGCCTGGCTGCCTGTCTCCATACCTCCTACCTGTCTGGATGAGTGTGTCTTCTTTAACTCATTACTTGTTGGACTTCCATACAGTTTGATTGTTTTGTCAGTTCTGGTTGTTTTTTGTTTTTAAATTGTTGTCCTTCTTTTGGTTGTGTGAGGAGGCACAGTGTGTCTACCTACGCCTCCATCTTGGCTAGAAGTCTCTATTCTTAGGTTTTTAAGATTAGGATTTGAACATATCTTTTTGAAAGACACAATTCAGCCCATAATAGTGTATATATATCATGCTTTGTCTAATCATTCATCCTTTTAAGAGCATATGATTTGTTTACAGTTTTTGGTTATTACAAATGAAGATGTTGCAAACACTTATGTATGGGTTTTTGTGTGAACAAAAGTTTTAATTTCTCTAGAATAAATACCCAGGGTACAACTGCTAGTTTTGTGGTAATTGCACATGTAGTTTTGAATAGTAATTGTACCCTCGATACATTTCCATCAGCAGTGGGTGAATGATCAGTGTCTCATCCTCACCAGCATTTAAAAAAATTTGACCTATTAATCTGCATGTGATGTCTCATTTTTTTGAATTAAGACTTTATTTTTTTAAGGCAGTTTAAGTTTCCCAGCAAAATTGAGGGGAAGGTACAGAGATTTCCCATATATTCTTGACACCTCACATGCATAGCCTCCCCCAATATCAACATCCCCCACCAATTGATGATCCCACAGTAACACATCATTATCGCCCAAAGTTCATAGTTTGCATTAGGTTGCACTCTTGGTTGTATTTATTCTGTGAGTTTGAATAATGTGTAATGACCCTTATCCATCATTATGGTGTAATGTAGAATTTTTTCGCTAAAAATCCTCTTTCCTCCACTCCCCCCCATTTCCAACTGCTGAAAACCACTGATCTTTTTAGTCTATATAGTTTTGGTTTTTCCAGAATGTCACATAGATTCATACATTATGTAGCCTTTTTAGATTGACTTTTTTCACTGAAAATATACATTTAAGGTTCCTTTATGTCTTTTCGTGACTTGTTAGCTCATTTCTTTTGAATTTTGAACAATATTCTATTGTCTGCATGTACCACAGTTTATCCATTCACCTACTAGAGGATATCTTTTTGGTTGCTTCCAGTCTTTGGCAATTATGAAAAAAGCTGCTATGAAAATCCATGTGTGGGGTTTTATGTGAACATAAATTTTCAACTTTTTTTGAGTAAATACTAAGGAGTGTCATTGATGGATCCTATGGCAAGAGTATGTTTAGTTTTATAAGAAAGTGCCAAACTGTCTTCCAAAGTGGCTGTGCCGTTTTGTATTCCCACCAGAAATGAATGAGAGTTTCTGTTGTTCCACATCCTACCAGTATTTGGTGTTAGTGTTCTGGAGTTTGGTCATTCTTATAAATGTGTATTGGTATCTCATTGTTGCTTTAATTTTCATTTTCCTTATGACATATGATATGCAGTATCTTTTCATGTGCTTGGTTGACCCGTTTATAGTCTTTGGTCAGGTGTCTATTAAGGTCTTTGGCCTATTTTTTTTTTTTAGCGTTTCTTTTAAAAATTTTTTGTTATTAAAGATTTTATTTATTTACTTTTACAGAGAGAGGAAGGGAGGGAAAGAAACATGAGTGTGCAAGAGATACATTGATTAGTTGCCTTTCGCCCGCCCCCAACTGAAGACCTGGCCCAGAACCTAGGCACGTGCCCTGATGTGCCCTGGTAATTGAACCATGACCTTTTGGTGCACAGGCTGGCACTCAATCCACTGAGCCACATCAGCCCTGGCTGGACCATTTTTAAATTGGTTTGTTTTCTTATTATTGGCATTTAGTTCTTCACATATTTTAGATAACAGTCCTTTATCAGATGTGTCTTTTGCAAATCTTTTTCCTCCTATAGCTTCACTTCTCATTTTCTTGATATTCTTTTACAGAGCAGAAGTTTTTAATTTTGATAAAGTCCAGGTTATCAGTTATTTCTTTCATGAATTGTACCTATAGTGTTGTATCTAAAAATCATCACCATATGCAAGGTTATCTAGATTTTCTCCTATGTTATCCTCTAGGCATTTTATTGTTTTTATGTTTTACATTTAAGTCTGTGATACATATGAGTTAATTTTTTGTAAATTGTGTAATGTCTGTGTCTAGATTATTTTTTTTTATTTTTGTATATGGCTGTCCAATTGTTCCAGCACAGTTGTTGAAAATATATCGTTTCTCCTTTGTTTTGATCATTTTGGAAGATCTTGTTTGTATTCAGGGTAAAATAAATGTGAAGTAACAGTAATACTTCACATTTAAGGGAGTAAGCTTCCCCTTTGCTTTTTCCAGCTTCTGGAGGTCATCCTCATTCCTTGGTTATTGGCCCTTCATCACATTGCTGTTTCCTTCTTTTTTTTTATTGTCACATTGCCTTTTCTGACATTACCCCTCCCACTTCCCTTATCAGATGCTCATAACTCTATTAATGGGGGTCATTTGGATAATCCAGGATATGCTTCCATCTCAACCTTCTCAGCTTAATTATGTCTGAAAACTCCCCTTTGCCATGTAAGGTAACATATTCACAGGATCTAGGGATAAGGACCTGGTCGACTTTAGGAGACTGTTATTCAGCCAGCCTCACGAAGAGTTTAACATATAATACAATAAATGCTTTTTACTCCCATAAATAGATTTTTAAAAATTTTGTTAAGAGTATTTAGTTAATATTTCTTTCTTCTTTTTGTAATTATGGTGCCTTATTTGCCATTTAATTCTTTATTTTTTTTTTCATTTTATCCATTTGTCATTAGGAAATTTGTTTGCAAAAGACCACTGGCAACAGTAATTGTTTTAGAATGTTATGATTTTCATGTATACTTTCCTATTGATTTTGTCCACATTTGTGAAATCATTCACCATTTTTGGAGTGATCTGGCAGATGTACATGAAAATACATCTTTACCATTTTACCTTATACATTTTAAATTGTTTCTTATACTGTTGTCATTGTTGTGAATCTTGTGGTAGCTAGGAAATGCAAAGAAGGAACTGTCAGGATACTTTAGGTTCATATAAATGTAATTTTTTTCCAGAACCTGGACCTTATGAATTTATGTTTGCAAAAGTGATTATTTTAAAAATAAACTTTTTATGAAGAGAGTCACTGAGAAAGAAAAAGAAATTATAACGAATTTATTTTGAAAATGGAGATATCATTAAATAAGCAAATGCATGAATTTGTCAGAAAATTTCTGTGTATCTAGGACACAGGTTATAGATTGTTGAGTGAAGATGGTATAAATAATGATTGCCATTTTCTGAATTTTTACTTTAGTGCTTTGCTAATGATTTTCAAATATTATTTTATTGAATTCTCAGAACAACCCTGACAGTAGGTACTACTATTATCGTCAGTATTTCCCAATGATGAAACTGAAGATGAGAAATACAAAGGGATGAAGTCATGAAGTTGAATCTGTTCAAATTCAGTATAATTGCATTCTTTTTACTATGTCATGATGATTTTATTTGGGAGGTGTTCATGAGCTCTGACAGCATAGTATATCCCTCTTCATTATTTCTGTTATTAACTTCACTGTTTAGAGTGATTTGTCTTTTGAACATTGCTTGGTGTTTTTACAAATAATCTCCATCACTAGTTCTTTCTAACATCTCACTCAATTTTCTACCTTTTTTGTTAGGATACTCTCCTACTGGTTGTAATATAATTAATGAGATTTCAGCTTTCTTTATAGCGTTCACTGAGGTTGCATGCTACTCAATTTGATTGGAATTGAGTTTCAAAATATCGATCAGCATCATATTTATAAGTAAATCTCTCTTAGTGTGCATTCCTTCTGCCTATGATTATTTACTTAGTTTGTTGATCATTTTAAGTTCCAATTTAAGAAGGTAACATTCTGACCTTATTCTTCAACTTTGAAGCTTTCTCTACTGATGATCTATTGTCTCTTACATATAAATAACTTACTTTAGTAGGCCATGGCATAGTTCTTTAATATATTAAAACACTGTGTATGACAGTGTTTCCAGAGGTATTCTCCATCGCCAGTACCTTTTTCTTTGTGTTGTTGTTGCTTAAATGTGAATGAGTTAGTTTGAAATTTTCCCTAGGGGTAGTCTCCAAGGAGTAAAAAGTCACAACAAGGCAACATGTGGACTATATAGTTATCTAAAGGAGGGATTGGGAAGCCTGCTGTCTTTATAGTGATGATGTTGGAAAGATTTTTGGGACTCACGGTCATTCCCTTACTCACAGCTCAGCCCAGCTTCCCCCAACTTGAAACATACACTCCTCACAATGTACAAACGTTTTGGTCCCAGGCTGCCTACTTGATTTGATTTATTTTACTCTGTGCACAGATTTGACTCTAGCTATATTATATTTAAGATATGAAATAAATTTAAGATTTTGCTTCAGTCATGTTAATTCATTTTAGATCCTATGCTTCTGGTCTCAAATGTCTATAATCTGTGAGGTAGATGGTTTAGCTGTAAAATAAAATGAATGCTATAGATCAAAATATATTTGAAAGCATCTTGAATTTGGTTTTTGCTTCCAAATATTTTCTTTCATTTTGTTAATGCTAGCATTTAATAACTACTATGAGGATTCAAAATCTGTTTAGTTTTATAATTCTTCTGATTCAGTAGGACTCACAAAGTTGAAAACAGAGCATTTTTGGGTTTCTTTAAAGTCTGTATTTCTTAAAGAAGTCAAGATAATTAATATTTAATGTATTCTTTTTTAGTATTGTGCTTCTGATAAGCCAAAAACAGACACTTGAAGAGCTGAAACAGTCAGTGCAGCAGCTGAGGTGCACCGAGGGAAAGTTTACAGCACAGAAAGAATTACTAGAGCAAAAAGTGCAAGAAAATGATGGAAAAGAGCCACCTCCGGTAATAAATTATGAAGAAGATGCACGATCAGTTACATCTATGGTAAGCCAAAGAGTAATCAAAGAAGTCTGAAAGAGTAGTATATAGGTAATAAGTGAATACAAAAGTTGATTCTGGTTTACTATAACAAATTGTTACTCTTGTTAATATGCAGGTCCTATTAAACTTGTTTGTAAATGCAAAATAGACTTGTCAGTCACCTTCAGGTCACTTTGGAGAGCACTGTCAGGAACCACCTGTAGAGTCAGAGGAAAAAGCTCTTCTCTTGCCTTCAAAACTGAAAACAAAGCCTGCAGTTGTTTTTATTCCTGGGAGACAGCAGGAAGGTAGGGTATTATTCTTAAGATAGAAGTAAGAAATAAGGAGAAAGTTATTTATTAATTTTTTCTTAGGAACAATAGAATCTTATTTATCTGTGTTTTCACAATAAGGTTTTTTCCTTACAAATATAGTTCAACTACAATAAACACATTTAAGTCCACCAACTAGAAATTAAACTTATTTTATATAGCTTTATTAACTGTTTAAGAATGCCTAGTACAAAAATACTGTCCCTCTCTCCCTTTATTCCTTCATTCCTTTCTTCCTTTCATCTTAGGTTGGTGGTTCTCACCAAGGGGCAATTTTACTCCCCCCACCCTGGAGATATTTGGTAATCTTTCGAGATGTTTTTGATTTTCACAGTTAGTAATTGCTATTGTTATTTAGTAGGTAGACTCTGGTGATGCTGCTAAACATCCTATAATGCACAGGACAGCCCCACCCTTTTTTTGGGGGGTTAACAAATAATTAACCCAAAATGTCAGTAGTGCCAAGTTTGAAAAAGCCTGAGCTCTATCGTTGGCTTTTTCTGTGGGTAGCTGGATGCAGTCTATATTAAGAACCATCATAGATTTGAGGCATATTTGAGACCTTAAAGAAAAAATACCATCATAGATGCTATAGTTAATATTTAATAACTTTTAGTTGATGTGGTTCTGAGTAGTGTAGTTTGAGTGTTAAACAGCGAAATGTCTCATAGGAAAAAAAAATCTGTGTTTGAAAATGTGATAAATGTGGAAATGAATATGAAGTATCTAAACTATTGTGATTATTGCTATTTTTGTTATTAACAAAGTCATAGTAATCTTTATATTATATCATGAATTATTAATTACAATTCTTTGCTCTCCTTTACTGTCCTGTCAGATAAAAAGACCCTCCTGCAGTTCTGTTCTTGCTTTATGATCCTGGATAACTATCTGGCATATGCATTCCTTCAGAGAAACTTCTGAAGTTTTTTCTTTTACTTTGTTTTTGAAAATCTTAGATAGTAAATGTTTTGTTTTCTGAGTGTGGTTTATAATATTTCCTTGTCCCCATGTGGGTGTTGAAAAATTGGTTACTTTATAGCTTGATTTAGAGGCAGATAGGTTAAAACTGGCAATCTAACTTATTTTTAGTCATTCTGTGTGCATATGACCCCTGTTGACATTATTATTATGATAGAAAAAAATACGTTATTAAAGTCACTAGATGTAGCATATCTCCATTTGATAACTACAAATAAAAACTTCATTTTGACATTTAAAATATACTGGTTGCCCTGGCTGGTGTGACTCAGTGGATTGAGTGCTCACCTGCAAACCAAAAAGGGTCTCCAGTTTGATTACCAACCCCGGGCACATGCCTGGGTTACTGGCCAGGTCCCCAGTAGGTGGCGCGTGAGAGGCAACCATACAACGATGTTTCTCTCCCTCTTTTTCTCCCTCCCTTCCCCTCTGTCTAAAAATAAAGAAAATATTTAAAAAATAAAATAAAATATACTCATTCATTAATTCTTATTTATTAGAACTTGTGATCATTTAGGCTTTTTTATCTTTCATAATCATTGAACAGAAGCTTTTTAAATAAATGAATAATGTTTCAGGGGGAATGTATAATAAAGTTTAAACTGTATATATACTTCAAACTATATATACTTCCTGACATTTTCACATTTTCTCTTAAAATGATTTATTTAATAATGATAATACCCTGTAAATTTTTACAAAGTGATGTAATATATTTCACTTTACTGAATTTATTTTAAATAGTTGAAAATCTAATTATAAATATATTATGTATTCATTGAAGCAGCGACTTTAATAATTCTTTAAGGAAATTTCAAAGGGATACTAGAATATACAGTTATACCTTGGTACTCATTGGCTTCAGAACTCATCAAACCCTGTATTTGCATTTTTATGAGAAAAAGGTTTCAGCACTTGGCGCTTGCTCTGAACTCCATTGTACTTGCTAGAACTTGTATGAGTCATGATGCCATACCGCAAAAGAAAATGTTTCATAACTCCTTGTTTTTGTGTTTGGTACTCATCACTTTTGGCACGTGTCATGAGTTCCAGAACACATTAAAGATGAGTTCTGAGATACGACTGTATGTAGTTTAATGTAATAAAATAACATTTTGTAACTAAGTCATTCCCCAAGTTGATGATAATTGATGTGATTTTACAGAGTATTTTATAAAACAAGCAGAAATATTTGTGTTGCAGTTTTAAAAACTTAATAAAACTTCACTTATATAAGTGAACTTTTTGCATAATTAAGCATTATTTTATAAATACTAGTTTTTAAAAAGCCTGAAATTAATATAAGCAAATCCATCCTCTTTATAAATTTCATCCTCTAATGGTGTAAATTTCGACCTATAAATGGTGTAAAATTTCAACGAGGAAATTTAGTTGAATGTTGGAAGAATTGAAAGAACTAAAAATCAAACTGTGATGTGATGGAAAATAGTGAAAACTGGCTTAAATGCTATGAAGAGTAGAAAGACAATTAACTATTTCACATGATCCTAATTAATGGCAGAGTTAACCAAAACACGAATTCTTCAGGGGTGAATGCTTCTATGGAACTATAGTGCCTTAAAGAACTATACCACTGAAAACAAGTGGGCCCTAGATTATGAATTTTTATAAAAATTCCAAGGTGATTCAGAAGTGTAATCAGAGTTCGGATTATATAGTCTGGTTAGTAGATGCATTGATGTTTATTTTGACAATATAATTTGATGAAAATTAAAACCCATCTATTAATTTACAGAAACTTTTAAAAAATTTTTGCAGCAGATAATATAATCATCTCTGTCATGAAGATTTGTGCTTCTAATGGTGTCTTTTTTCACCATGTCTAATTTTGGCCAAAATACAAAGGAGAAACTGATAAATATTAAGTATCACACAATAATTATTTATAATGGGAAATGATAAATGCTAAGGTGTAGGAACAGAGAAGGGTAGAGGGGTGGGGATCTAGAGGGTCAGAGGTTGGGACACAGTCTTAAATGAAAGTCAGGATAAGCGTCATTGAGAATGTGCCATTTGAACTAAGACTTGAAACAGGGAGCTATTAAGCTGCTTGATTTCTGGGGAAGGGACATTCTAGTCAGAGGGTACATTCCTCGCAAAGACTATAAGAGAGGAACATGTTTGGACTGTTCAAGGTATGGTAAGAAGGTCTGAGTGGAGGGGAAGCTGAGAATACAGGGAATGCCATTAGAGAAGTGATGGAGAGCAGATCTCAGGGCCGTGCAGTCTCTAATTAAGAATTTTGGCTGTTCCCTGTGTGAAATGGGAAGTCTTTGGATTGGGGAGGAGGTAATGACAGAGGAATGACATGCTCTGAGTTTTTATTTAAATGGATCACTGTAACTATGTTGAAAATATAGTTAAGGGGAGCAAAATGGAAAAATGGTGACCCAGGCAATAGAAAATGATGCTTTGATCAAGGATAATGGCACAGAAATGGCATGAACTTTTCAGCTTCTGGGTATATTTTGAAGGTTGAGCCCATGACATTTCCTGTGGATTAAATGTGGAGTATGAGAGGGAAGAGTCAAGGATGTCTTTAAGGTTTTTTAGCAGGGATATTAGAAGAATGCAATTTGTTTCAAGTGCATGAATAGAGCAGCTTTGATGAGGAAGAACAAGATTCGTCTTTCATAAAAACAAGTATTTGGGCCTGGAGTTCAGGAACATGATTTGAACTAGAGCTATAAATTTGAGAATTGTAAGCATCAGATGGTATTTCAAATCATTTGACTGTGGGATGTCATCAAGTGAGAGAGGATAGATAGGGAAGGAAAGAAACAAAGACAACCCAGGAGCCCTTTATGTTATGGGTCTACGAGAGAAGGAATCACTGAGACTGAGAAGGAGAGACCAGCGAGGTCGTACAATGGAAATTCAAAAGAATTTGGTGTCTTTGAAGTGTGTTACAGGGAAATAATTTAGTACATGCTGGGTTAAGGCAAACAGTTGTATGGACTGCAATAATTTTCTAAACTTTTAATATCAGATGCCCAAGAGGGGAAATATAACATGGAATACAGTGTATTTGGAAATATTGGCCTGAACCCCTTTCCAAGAAGAGTCCTAAAGGGACAACCATGCAATGGATCACACTTTGGGAAGTGCTGAAATTGGAAGATAAATGCTTTCTTAAGTAATTGGGTTATTGACGAACTAAATGTGCTAATAATTCTGAAGGCATTTTGAGTTGTTTAAATGCTCTATAAACCCAAGGATTATTTTCTCTTCAGCTTCAGCTCTAGCTTGGCAGGGAAGAATATACCTTCTGTGGTAAATCAGGAGGGTGAACTCTTTGTTAGCTGCCCTAGATGATGATAGAAATACCAGAATTTTCTGATCTCTGAGTCAACATTGGCTGACATTCCTATTCATTTTATTTATTTATTTATTTATTTATTTATTTAAAAACATAATTTCCCTTCATGTTTTCTTTTAGCTGTCTAGTTGTAAGAATATAAGTTTTCAATCAGTATCTGTTGATTGAAGAATTGGACTTCCTTTTCACCCCTGAGTAATTTAGTTATTTTACATTATAAAAACATGTGCTTTGAACCAACTATATCACAGTTTTTTAAAGGAATCTATAACTACCTCATCTGCCAGGATTTCTATGACACTGAAATAAGATAATGTATATAAACATTTTGTATATTATAAAATTCCATTTCATTTTTTCTAATGTACCTTAGATATCATGAATTTAATTAGTAGACATTAATTGAGTCCTTAAGTATGAAATTTAGATTTTTCTGCAGGATTATCTTACGTATTTCTTATTGGTAAAGGCAGGGCCTTAATTAATTTCTCTGAATATGTAGTACATGTACACATACAGGGGTCTAAGTGTTCCTTAGTCCCTCAGTTGCCTACCTCACAGGTAACCTTCCAGAAGCACTGAATGCGTTAGAATGGAACATTCTTGGCTTGTTGTTAGGAATGATTAAGTTTGAACATTTAAAGCACATAGAACAGTGCCTGCCACTTTCATAAACTGTTACTGTCTTTCATACAGCTGATATTTGATTATTACAGAGATGATAATGATTTTATATGTGTGCTTATTTCTCTGCTAATCTTTATTCCTTACTCTTGATATTCTTTTCATTAAACACAAATATTTTTAAATGTATGCTATTCATTTTTAGATGATAGGTATGTTTGGAATCTACTCTGTGTTTGAGTATTGCATATTTGTTGTCCTTTACCATAATATATTACAAAATATTTTTAAACAAAGTATTATAAAAGTAACTTATGACTTATGTATTGCTGACTGCAATAGAGTTGACCAGCAAGTTTTTCAGGGAAATTTTTAGTGTAATTTAACTACTCAAAGCTCAGCTTTTTCTTCTCCAACAGTATCAAAATTTGTGTTTAAAATTTTGCACAAAGTAGTTGTTACACAAAATATTACTTATAATCACATTATTTTAATGCCAGTTTCTTTTATAGTTTGAATGAAAGAAAAAATCTAAATGCTATTAGAGTATGATTATTCATTTTTAAAAAAACATTTTTCTTCTAAGTTTGCAGTTATGGACAATTTAATTAGCAGCTTTTAGTATTCATATTGCTTTTTAAAAATCTTGTTTTTAACTTGTGTCATACCATTATTTTATTCATTCATTCAGTTGAAGCCTATTTTTCTTTATACCCTATTGATCCTTTTCTCCCAGTATTATTTAAATGTTCTCTTTTTAGTAGCGGGGTGGGGTGGAGAAAATGTGGGAATTTGAGTCAAGTCATTCTGGATAATTGCCTTTAGGTGATTTCTTTCCTTCACCTGTAAAATGTGGTAATATGTACCTCACAGGATTGTTATCAGGACTGAATGAATGAATGCAAGGGCAAAGTCACATTATTGAGCCCCAGATATATCCTTAGGAAGGTGCTTAGTGCACATTTGGCTTTTGTCCCTTTTCTCTCTCCTCTCCTCTCCTCTCCATTTGTTTCCTCTTCTCTTCTGCCTCGTCTACCTCTGGTCTCCATTTCTCCTCTTTGCTCTTCTGCCTTATAAATACAATTAACCGACTTCTGTGACTATTGCATGCCATGGATGGAGACATCCTGGAATAATAGGCACAGTCTCTGCACTCATAGGTTTGCATTCAGCAGGGAGAAAAGTACAGTCAACAATCGATTAACAAGAAAACACCACACTTAAGTGCTGTGATGAAAGTCCTCAGCCCTTGACCTTCAGTCCTTTTCTTTTTGTATCTGTTTGAATTATTTTCCTTCTATCAATCATGATTTAAGCATTAATTGATGACTCCCGAATCTACAGTTCCAAGGAAATTGGTAATACTGGAATACCACTCAAGATGTAGATGGAAAATGGAAGCAGAAAAGTTCAATGAGTCATGTAATTCTCTTAAAAATGTTAAATATAATAAAATAATTTATTAAGTTTTATTGTTATTTACACACTAATTAGATTTCCAGGGAAATCATTATTATTTACACACTAATTAGATTTCTTCCCTGTGGATTAACTGTTTACTTAACTGATAGACAGTTAGTGGGCATTTATTTTATGTTAATAAAAGAAAAAAAAAAACTTTAGACTATTAAATTGTAAGTTTGTACAATACAGTGTTTGAAAAGACATAGGAGAAATATAATTAATCTGAAGAAGGAAAAAAGCTTTTTAGATACATGACTACTTTTTCATAATGTGAATAATGAGATTGCTAAATTTTTATTGATAGATAAATATAATACATTCTTTTCTTTTATATAGTTTTGTTTTTGTTCTTACTCTAATTAAAATAAATCAATGAAAAAGCAACTATTTGGCATATAAACCACTGTATGACATGTTCAGGATTTTCCTTTACATTTTTTTTTTAATTAATTTTTGTCATTCAGAAAGAAGTTATTCTAGCCTTTCTAACTTATTAACTAATTTTTCTATATAAAACTGTATAGTACTTGTCTTAAAATTTATGGGTAAAATGCTTTTATCTTTTGGCTTGAATTGTGGGTAGATATTTGACCTTGCATGAAGAGAGGACTTATATATTTTTATCTCTAGGCTTTTGTCTTGAATTTGGAAAATTATTTTTATGATATATTAATTTATTTAATTGAAGGGTTTCATAAAGTGAATAGGCAATATTCATTTGGTTGCTAATGAGAGAATTTTTAATTCTAATAAATTTTCTTTTATTATAGTATTCTGCAGGCAATTATTTCCTAGTGTTAATATTTTAAAAGATTGATCTAGCTGTTAATTTTTAGAGTAATTGGTTTACCATTCAAATCTCAGATGAATGATAAGATCTTAGACTAAGGAAAAGTTTTCTCTGTCAGAATATATCCAGAGACATCTTATTTTTTAAAAGATTTTATTTGTTTATTTTTAGAGAGGGGGAAGGGAGGAAGAGAGGAAGAGAAACATCTATGTGTAGCAGCCTTTTGCACACCCCCTACTGGGGACCTGGACTGCAACGGAGGCATGTGCCCTTTCTTTGAACTGGCGATCTTTGGTTCGCAGGCTGGCACTCAGTCTACTGAGCCGCATGAACCAGGGCCAGAGATATTTTAGAATGGAGGCTAATTCTTCCAGATAAGTTCTCAAAATTGCTTAAAAAATTATTTCATCCTTTGAAGGAGACACAACTCAATCAAAAAGAATCAGTTACACTGCTATATCTTTATGTCGTAGGTGATGAGAGGACTACGATAATATAAATAACTTTCAGATTCTTTTGTCTGCCTTCATTTTGAAACTGGAATTAATGTTGTCATATTGATGATGTTAGAAACCCAACATTTGAACAACTTAAAGTTTATGTTGTTTAAAACAGTGTAGTTAAGGAACCGGAATGTTGATAGATTAATAGAGGATACTGAGCCACAGAAACCAGCATTCATTCTCTCTCTCTCTCTCTCTGTCTCTCTTCTCCCTCACTCTTCTCTGTGCATGTATATTTATACATAATCTTAATATAAGAATATAAAGTTTTTAATGAAAACAAAGGATTATTTTGTATACTTGATAAATATCAATTTATATCTTAATCTTATGCCCCACATAAAAATAAATTTCAGATTTATTACACAAATATAAAAATACATCTGCAGAACAACTAAAGAAAATATAAATATAAATGAATAATATTTTATGTTGGAAAACAATTAAATTGCAGAATAAAATCTGGGAGTATGTGTTGCATGTATGACAAGGGATTAATGTTTTTAAATATTTAAGTGAATCATCCAAATTATAAAAAAGTAATGCACCAATTAAAAGTGGGCAAAGAACATGAATAAAGAATTTACAATTAGAGGGAGTATAAACTTTAATAAAAACATGAAAAAATTATTAATTCCCAATAGTTATGAAAATAATGACTAAAAATGCAATTAGAAAATAATAAATTATTTAACTTGTCTATTATCAACTACTGTGGCCCCCAGATCAGAACAAATCTTATTACATTTCTCTGTGGAAGAAAGAGAAAAAAAAGAAAAAGAAAGAAAGGAAGATACAAAGCGTGCATGCCTGGGAGAATAATCTTGGAGCAGTTTAGGGCTGATTGTACCAATGTAATTTAAGAATCAAGTGTAGTTGGAGTAAATTAGTAAGAGGTTTAGAAGAAGCTATCAAGTGTGGTCTGAAATTTTCAAATGAAGCAGTTCTGACTGGTAAGTCCCAGGTTATGAATGGCAGATTTGATGCTAAAGTTGAGCATGAATGAGCATTATTGGAGATTAAGTTATCCAAGGAACTTTGACGCCTTGGGTATAAAAATCAGCCATGATAATGTTAAGGATTGAGCCGGAAAGAAAAAAAATAATCACAAGCCACTCCCAAATACCTTAATAGTTGGAGCATGTCCGAGAGGCCAGTAGACGAGGTCATTGAGAATGAAAATGCCCCAGCTTCATTTATGCTATTATTATAAATATCTCATCTCTTATAATTATTTTCTGTGTCTCACCAGGCACCCTGTAGTTTTTATCCATCACAGTCTATTCAAATTACTAGATTATGGACTTCCTGAAGATAATAAATTATTCTTGGTTCTAGTACCCTAGAACATAAGGCATGCTTCACAAATATTTTTGGAAGAGGATCAAAGGGAACAGTAAACCCATATTTCCATGGATGTTAAATGAAAATTCTGTGACTTGAACCTAAATTCTCAGTCTGACTTCTTTTCTGTACTACAGCCAGGAATGCTGGGAGGCTGCAGGTGGAAACAACTGGGCAAGGAGGATATGCAGTGGGCAGGTAATCTGGGAGGTAGCTGAAATGAAGTAGTATGGGGACTGTGAATGATGGCTTGTTTTACAAATCAGTGACCAAAGAACTAAAAACAGGATTGCTAGGTGTGGTCAGGCTGAGTTGAGTGGAATGCAGTTAGTTGATAAGAAAAAGCTTTAGGCCTTGGCTGGTGTGGCTCAGTGGATTGAGTGCCAGCCTGCAAACCAAAGGGTCGCTGGTTCGATTCCCAGTCAAGGCACATGCTTGGGTTGCAGGGCAGGTCCCCTGTAGGGGGTGTGCAATGGGCAGCTGCACATTGATGTTTCTCTTCCTCTCTTCTGCCCTTTCCCTCTCTTTAAAAATAAATAAATAAAATCTTTAAATGAAAAAAGAAAAAAACTTTAGTTGTCTTTTGAGAAGTTTAGTTAATTTATGAGTCATTACAATTTTAGCTGTTTCACATAGCCACATTCTGAAACTCTGGCAGTTTAAGTGATTCTTGTTTCTTTTTCTTCCTATTAGATAACAGTCTTTAAGAAACCAGAACATTGTTCTTGTCCCACAAAAGTCATTTGTGTTTTGGTCAGAGAATAAATTATGCTGTACTAATTAAAATTTGGGCTTAGAGGGAATTTTTTCTTTCCTCCCAGCTCTTTGCCTCTAAGGTCATTAAGGAGAATCAAAAAAGAGGGAAAAATGGGAAATATGATAAGGGAAGGACAGAAGAAAGATAGCAGGAGAAACAGGTATGGGAGGAAGAAAAATAAAGAAAGGTGAAGAGGATGAAAGGTAAAGGACAGTAGAGAAAACAAAATACAGAAACAAGAAGGTAGGTAAAATTAAATCAGAAAGGAGATAGGGAAAAGATATCAGAGGTGAATATGTGAATTTAAAATAAAATAGTATTTATTGATTCAAGCTAACTTAAGAGTGTTAAAACTTTTGCTTTATATTTCAGTGAAATCTAACACATGGATACAATTTGTAGTTCAGATAGTAAAATCCATTCTTATTTTCAAGTTTTAGGTCAAGAGCCAAATATACTACTTTAAGAAAATTTGTTTTTATCTAATTATTTGATTATCACCAAATTAAGTTATTGATTATGAAAGGTTTATATTGGGTAGTATTTAATAAGAAAAAATAAAATGGAACAATTTGATGTTTATCTTAATAATTTGTCCCTCTGAACAGAAATCAGAAATATAATTTATTGTAGCATCTGTGGGTCTAGGATATAGATGAATATAGACTTGCATTATACATACAGTTACTTCAATTTGCTATTAATAATGCCATGAGTATTTAGATATAATTTATGTTAGAAGTATTAATTATTATAGATACCTATAATAATTACTTTTTGATATTGTAAGCATTTTTCAATTTTATGACATAAAATATTCATAGTCTTTGCCATTTATTGGTCTCCAATGCAGAAGTATTATTAGAAAAGAAAATTGCTAAATAGATAACTCTATCATGTTTACCCATGGTTGGATGATAAAAGAAGAAATTCAAACCATCTTGAAAACTCGTACTGTTTCTTTTTCATCTTCCCTTTGTGCATAGTAGAGTTATATAGATGTTTTCTGTAACTGTAATCAATTTCATATTATATTTGATGATGTTTTCAAGGGTTTAATTTCTGAATTTGAAACTAATAATAATTACCCCTGACCAGTGTAGCTCAGTTGGTTGGGTATCATCCTACAAAGTGAAAGGTCCCGATTCTATTCTCAGCCAGAGCACATGCCTGGGTTGCGGGTTGAGTCCCTGGATGGGGTGTGTATGACAGGCAACCAATGGTTGTTCCTCTCTCGCATCCATGTTTCTCTTCCTCTCTTCATCTCTTCCCCTCTCTCTAAACATAAATAAATAAAATCTTAAAAAAATACCTAATAACAATTAATTGAACATGGGGTTCTACGTTTTGATCAGGTAGCAATTTCTAGTATGATACAATGAGCATTTATATTATTATCTTTTATTTATATAATTGTCTTAGCGTATTAAAAATATATTTAATCAGACAGGGTTTTTTTTTTTTTTTTTTTTTTGCCAGGCTCTTGATAATAATGGCAATTCACGAGGTTTCTTTTTTTGTATTTTAAAGAACATTCAAATGATACAGATATGCTATATAAACATACTGATTCTGACTTTTCACTAGCTGCTTAACTCACCGAGGGAAATTAGTACCTATGTACTTTCTGGAATTTGATGACAACATACAATTTAGAGGTCTCATTTTAATGTAGTGGTTGCTCATTATAATTTTGAAAATCATGCTGTGGAATTGAATTATAATTGTATCTATTTTGAAAGATACACCAGTTTTTAAGGTGATGGAATAATTTGTGCAGCTACTTGAGATATTTGGTATATGAGAAGTAAAACAAACATGAACTAGTCATACTGTGAAAAACACTGGTTTTTTGTTCTCCATAGGAATCTGAAAGCCTAACTTAATTTTTTGTCTGCCATTCTGTATAGGCTTCTTGGGTGTTTTTCAGGAGTGTTGCCTCTTTCCCATATCCCAATGTCATGAAGTCACAGCCAGCTTTGACTTCTTGCTGAGCAACTGTACAATGTGATTTGGAATTAGAAGCTAAAACACCAAAGAACACAAGTGTCCTTCCAGTTTTCCGTAGTCTTTCAACTGATTGGTAGGAAGTAGAAAAAGAGCTGATACTTGAATCTTTAGCTCTATCACTTCTAAGGAAGCCGGCCCAGTGGACCATGGTAGGGGTATGAAGATGGCAGGGAGCATGATGTTACCAACTCTAGGTAAGCAGACTTTTGTTTTAAATCATTCAACAAAAAGACTGTTAGGTCTGGTAATTTGTAAACCTCACATTGCAAGGCTTTTAGTATAGATTTAATATTTGCTAGTTTATATGCTGTGTTTATTTGCTCATTAATTTATATCCTGCCTTAGTTCCCAAAGTATTTGAGGCAGCTAATAATAACAAAATTCAGCAAAATATAGATAGAAAATAAAATCAGAAGGGGAAGGAATAGAGGTTGTAACAGGATATCAAGGCTGGGGGGAAAACCATGTAGATCATAGCATGTATAGTTACTACACTAGAGCTATTATTATATTTTTTGTCTCTAAGCTTCCCAAAGGCCAAAATGAAAAGGGAGATAAAATCATGTAACATTTACTATTAAATAAAAGAAAGCATGTTCCATTACAGGAGAAGCAAAGCTCTCCATTGAATTTAGTGCTAATAGAATTTCTTACTAGAAGCTTTATAATGGACTTTTGTGATGAGAGTGCCCTTGACAATATCACTATAGGTAATGCAGGAAGGTTCGAAGGCCATCTCTTGCAGAGTCTAGAATTCTTCAGTGAAGTGGAGGGTACACACCAAAGTCAGTTCTGTGAAGGTCTAAGAATGCAGCTGTCTATGAACTGATTTTATCCAAAAATATAATCTAGACTTGAAATAATGGATGAACAGGATGTGCCTTTAGCAATCTCTCTTAATATTATTTTTTTAGCTGCAATTTATATATGGAATGGATAATTGTATGTATTACCTGGGAAGAGTTCTCCACTGAAGGTATTCTGTACTTATTTGAAGGTGCATATGTAAGAATAGAAGAATTTACCAGTAAATTCATTAACTATAAAAAATTTTTTGAAGACCTATATTTTCTTTGATAATTATTGGAAATATATATGAAAATAAATTTTATATGTTTGTAAAAGTATAACCCCCATAAAATTATTCAAAGCTTACCCCTTGTTAAGATTAAGAAATATTACTGATAATTAAAGGGAATTTGTCATTGTTTAACTTTTGCTTTGATATATTATCATACTTATTGACATCTCAATATTTTTTACCTGGTTATTCTTAATTTTACTTTGTAGATGTTTTTGTTGGTTTTATGCATAATCACTCTACAGATTTTAAAGCTAAGTAAAGAGTGCTGAAAATCTAGCTATTGTCTGAAACAAGTTCAGCATTTTGGGGGGAGTATTTTTCTGAACACATAGTGCCTGTTAAAATTTAAAATTTCCCAAAAGTTTATTTTTAAGAGACAGTTACTTTGATCCATTAATATAAGGCATTGTAAAGCCACATGTGAGGTTACTCTAATATGTCATTTAAGGAGAATTATTAAAAGAAACTAATTGGTAGTGTGGTAATAAATGTATTTATATATACATGTATTTATAGGTAAATATATACACACACCCACAGGGTTTGGCAGAAGTAACTCCTGCTTGAGTGTGGTTGGTAGGGTAATAATATGGGTGTAATAATTTATAGTTTTAATTTGAAAACTTCACCTAAAATTTAATATGGTATGTGCTTGAGTGTGATGTTGTTATGTTACAGAATTACATGCTTATTATTTTGTAATAAAAAAGGGGCATTATTTGTGCCAGACTCCTTATAAATAAAATTTGATTACTGGAAAACAGTCCTGCAAGAAAGGTGTTATTCCTGCCTTTTTGATGAGAACATTGAAGCTTGAAGAGATCAAGGAATTTGATCAGAATCAGAGTGGCAGATTGAAATTCAAAATTTTGTGACACTATAGTTTAAAATCTCTCCAGGCAGTGTCGCTTGTTTGCTAAGCCAACAGACTGGCAGTCAGAGAAAACTTCGTTGAAATCCTCTCTATGCTATTAAATATATGACCATAGAGAAAGTCATACAACCACTCTAAGATAAATTTTCTTGTTGATAAAATATGGAGTAACTCATAGAGACCTCATGGAATTATTTTGAAAATTAATGAGGTAATGTTTGTAAATATGTTTAGTACAATTTCTGGCATATAGCTAAACTCAATAAATGGTAACTATAAAGAAAGAAAAAATTACTATGATGTCTCCTAAATATGGCTTTTCACTACATTTTTGTTTGAGGCTCTATTTCACTTTAACATATTTAAATTATTTTGCATAGTGTAAATCTTAATAAGAAATTACCAGCAGGTGGAGCTCAGTGTCAGAGAAACCAAATTTCTGAAATTGAGATATTTTTTCACCTGTGTTTTAAAAATATAACCAGAGACATTGAAATTAAGAACAAATTGACAGTAACTAGAGGGGAGGTGGGAGGAGATAATGGGAGGAAGGGGTGAAGGGTTTTCAGGAACAACTATATAGGACACATGGACAAAACCAAGGAGGGGATGGAAGCAAGGGAGGGAGGTGGGGAGCATTAGGGTGGGGGAGGAGGGCAATGGAGACAACTGTACATGAACAATAATAAGTAAATAAATAAAATAAAATTAAATGCACACAGTTTTGAAATTTATATGTGAAGTTTTTCTATTTTTAACATGCCTACCAAAAGTTATCCCCCTATAACAGAGTTCTTCAATATGTAAAAATAATGCTTTAGTTATTTATACCCTTTTAAGTTCTTTGTATTATCTGGTATATATAAGGTATATGAATAACACTTAAACTGAACTTCGTTTTTAAAGACCAGCTTAGAATTTGATAATTTCTTTTAGTAATTGGACTGATAATCTTAAATTTAACTTGTCAAATCTACTGCTCTCACAGTATTCCACTTCTTAGTAAATGATATCACCTTTAGTCAGATTTCAAGTGAAAATCTTATAAATCACCTTTGTGTTCACACTTTCTCAAATCTCACTTCCACTCTATCAACAAATTCTCTTGGTGCTACTTCTAAAATATATCCCAAGTCTGACCACTTGTCAGCATCTCCACTGTGATTATCATAATAAAACATACAATAAATTGTGACCTGGACTACTCCAGTCAGACTACCTATTTGCTCCCTTCCCCTCCCTACATTTCATTTTTTATGCAGTAATGAGAGTCATCTTACTGTGATCTTGTATGTCTTGCTTATGACCGTCCAATGGCATCCCTATGTGTAACTAGATATAATTCCTTATCGTAACCCCAACTACATGATCTTGTTCCTGCCCACCTCCCTCCAGCATAGCCCACCACCCCTTCTCATCTACCACAGTCTGGCCTTTCCAATCTTATTGCCCTTTGAGCACGCCATGCTTCTTCTCATCTGAGGACCTTTCTGTTTCCTGTCTAATAAATACCCTTTTCCCAGTTCTTTATAACACTAACTACCTTCTTTTCATCATTTCAACTCAAATATCACTCCACTGAGTTATCTTTATAACTACTCTAGCTATAATGGACTCTCTTATTATCCTTCTATCTCTGCCATCATTATTTATCTTGTAGCCCCCTTTTTACTTCTTAAATAACACTTATTCCTAATATCTTTTCTACTACTACTAGTACTGTTTTGTTGGCTAACACTTACTATGTGATACATTTACTCTAAGCATTTCTTTGCATTAAATACTATGTGTATTTATATTATTAATTCATTTAATTATGGCATTTGTTTATGTATGTATATATGTACATTTTTAGTATCTATTTTATTTCCCTATTATCTCCACTAGCCCCCCAAACTGTAGGTTTAAGAAGACAGGATCTTTTGTTTACAACTATTTCCTTGGCTTTCAGCAGTACTTGGCACAAAGAAGAGGTTCAGTAAATATTTTTGAATATTGGACAAACTCTTAGAATTCATAATAACAAATACAATCATCAAATATTTAAATAAAATGACCTAGGGGAAAGGGAACATTTTTAAGGAAGAAATGACACCTCACTGATTATTCTTACAGCTTTTTTTATATGAAGGTAATAGAGTATATAACAATGTATTTAGGTTTTAGAAAAGACTTTGACAATGTTCTTTACAAAAGATTTTAAACATTAACTCACCATTGGATGGGAAATATGTTTTTAGTATGGCCCAAGAATAGATTTAAAAATCAGAAATCAAAGGGTAGGAATAAATACGTATTTATTTAACTGAAAGAGTATAAAGATCAAGGTGCCTCAGCAATTAAAGATCACATGTTATGGATTGAGTTCCCCCCTCCCAAGGCTTGTTGAAACTGTAATACCCAGTGCTTGTGAATGTGATCTTATTTGGAAATAGTCTATAGATGCAACCAAGTTAAGATGAAGTCATTAGGATAGGTCAGTGATTTTCAGCCAGTGCGCTACAAGAATTTTTAAAACATGCAGTACCAGATTATTTAGTCATGGTCACTAAACTCTTTTCCTTTAAATTTGCCCAATAAAAAAATGATAACATCCAACACAATAATAGGCATCCCATGTGAATGAATCAAAAGTATACCTATTTTTTCTTCAAATTGGCAAAAAATATATTTTTTGGTGTGGTACAGAATTTTAGTGATTGTTTTGTGTGTGCCAATGGATGAAAAAGTTTGGAAATCACTGGGGTAGACTCTAATCCAATATAACTTGTGTTTTTAAGAAAAGAGAGCAGCTGAGCGAAGTCAGAGGCAGAGATTGGATTTATGCTGCCACTAGCAAGGATTACCTGGAACTAGCAGAAGCTATGAGACAGAGAAGAATCTTCCCCAGCAGGCTTAGAGGGAGCATGGCCCTGCCAACAGTTTGATTTCAGACTTCTAGCTTCCAGAACTGTGAAAAAAATAGATTTCTGTTGACTTAAGCTACCCAGTTTGTGGTACTTTGTTATAGAAGGCCAAGGACATTAATGCAACATCTGCTGTGTTTATTATCTTTATACGTGATCTGGAAGACTGCCTAGTGAAGTGTCTAGATGATACCACGTTTTCTAGTTGTGAGGAGCAAAACCAGTAGGCACAGCTGATCGTAGGAGAAATACCTGAATTAGTTTTTCTCTAGACTAGACCAAGAAGCAAGAAATCTAGCTTCTCTTGATTTTATATTCCTTGACTGTAAACATTAATTTTGATTCATTTTACCTCTAAGATTATTTCTAGATAAAGTTCTATGATTTTATGAGCCTATGAATTTACATGCCAGGCACCTAGTAAATGATAAATGAATATTGAAAGAATAAGTTGATAAAACCATACAGGAAATAAAAGACCAAAATAGGAAACTATAAGTGAATTTATGTAGATATAAAAATCCAAATAATATTTTTAAAATGATCTAGGGAAAAATAAGATCAAGGAAAGAATATTGAGAATCAGTATACATTATTTTTGAATGTAACAAACTATAGCAAAAAGACATAATAAATTGCTAATACATTCTTTGATTCCTTTTGGCGAGAGAGTACTTTTGGTGCGGTAGAGCAGGGACCTAACCCAAGAAGCATAGGGTAATAGTTAATTGCACGGATTCTGGAAAACAGTTGCTTGGATTTGAATTGTGGGTTAGCCAATAATTAGCCTAGTAATCATGGCAAGTTATTTAAGCATTATGTGCCTCAGTCTTCTCATCTGTAAACTAGTGCTTGTAGTAGAATCTATATCATAGGGTTATTGTGGAGTATAAAATGAGATATTCCACCTAAAATGTTTACAAAAATGCCTGGCTCATAAGAAGCCTTCCACCCCATGTTGTCTATTAATATTTATTAGATGTGTTAGCTTATAAAATTATTCTCAATATAAAATAAGGCTTTTCCCTGGTAGGCATGATATAAAGATGAATGGTTGTTATGGACAGCAAAATTAAAATATGGAGAAATAGGAAATTTTGCAAAGAGGTAAGTCTTAATTATTTTTTTAAGTGCATTGAATTGGAAAAGGGGGCAGAGGGTTTAAAGGAGGAGATATTATGTCAGAATCATGACTCAGGAAAGTTTCATTGATTAAGAACTTTGTGTAGTAGGTCTCAGTTGTTTTCTGTTTTTCTTACTCATTTCCATAAAGTTTCTTGAACTTTGATCTGTTTTAAAGACTATTATACATAGTACCTGAATATATCTGGCACTTAGTGGTTGCATAGTATCTTTAAAAAAAAAATGAGATGACAAAATCAAGGATTTACATAGCAATTAATTATAGAACAGCTTATCAAAATATAAGCCTTATTTTCAGATTAAACATTTATGGTTTTAAGTAATCCAAACACTCTATTTCTTCTCATTGTATGTTGTTAAATTCAACACATTCTTGCTTCAAGGAAATTTAAAAAAATTTTCTATTTGAGACCTTAAAGATCATTTGTACCTAATCTAGATTCTTTTTCTTTGAATCTGAAAAATTTAAGGCATTGGAGAGTTATACCTCAGTAAAATTAATTAAAAAGCCCTGGCTTAAGAAAAGCCTTGTAGCACAGCAGTTTGCAAGTTTTTTTGTTTCCAAAAGTACTTGAAAGTCTGGTCTGTTCTCAGAGATATCAAGACCCAAGTTCCTAAAGTAGAAGACTTCTACAGGTCTATAGGGAAAAAAGCAAGTTATTTTATTTAAGAAATCAATTGGAAAATAGACTTTTTTCTTAAGTAATGGGTCTTCACTTAATGCATGAGAGTGTTTTTCTTTATTGTGCAGTTAACTAAGAACATTTGTTGGCTTTGGGAGTTCCTTTTACTGGAACTGAGTTGTATACTTCCATGCCAACAGGGGGAGATAGTGTCAAGCAGGAGATTCAGATCTGTGTCCTCTCTAGCTGGCTCTGGCTCAGAGAGGAAGTCTATGGACAAATTGACTTCTGTGGGCCTACCATTGCCAGCACTTGGCTGAGATTTGAGATGGAGAAGAAAAATACATGTTCCTCTTGTGGGAGTGAACTGGAGCCTAGTTCTGACTCCAAGTACTGTGAAGTGTGTGTTGCAAAGTACAGCTCTGAGGTTTCTGTTCCTTCCACATCAGTAATCAGAAGAGATCAGGTAAGGGGGAAGGCTGTCTCCGGCCCTGTTACTCAGGGCCCAGGAATGAGTGAAGAGTCCAGCAGATCATCTGTTTCGTACTGTTGCTTCAAATGGGAAGACTACTTTTTCTTCTGAGTCTGACAGTAGACACCGTTCTTTTGAGGGAATATCATCATCACTCAGACAGCAAGCTGAGCCCACTGAATGTGGCTTGTTTTCCATTTGTACTTTATTTTATTTTATTTTTCTTTGATTCACCTCTCAGATTTAAGACAAATATGTGCCTTTTACTATTCCAAAACATGGGAAGGGAAATGAGTGCAGTTTTGCTAGATAGCTGAGAAGAAGGATTGCTCAGTTTAAGATCTGTGATGGTATTAAGATGTTGCTCTCCAAATTTCAGTTTCTTTACTGGCTGATGAGCCCACTGTTACCTTATTTTCCATTTCTGTCAGCTAAGGAAAATAGTATTTTCTTAATGATATCTGATACAGCTTTTTATTGTAATATATACTGTTTAATATTAATATTATAATCATTTCTTTGGTTTAATTTGGTAATGTAGGATGTATTTTACAGTTTATACTTAATCATCTTCATCCTCCAAGTCCCTTAATTAAGGCCCCTGTATTTTAAGCTGTTGTTCTTTTAAATTCTTTCAGATTATATTCGGAAAAACAATTTCCGGCTTTCAAATAAGAATGACAAATGAAAAAAACACAATGTTCAATGATTATACATCTTCATATACATTTTTATATTTGAAGAGAGTTGTGAAAGACATAAATGTATGTTTTAATGTTACTGAGTTAAATATTTAAATTGTGATGTTCTAAATATTAGTCCTGTAGTAAAGTACTATTCATAAGTTTAAAATTCTTTCTTATATTTGTAAGTATTGTGTTAATCTTGATTTTTAGAGTCATAAAAATTTTAGAGGATGTAGAATCTATTGTTATCATCTTGTCCAATGTATCATTTTATGTATAATAATGTCTCTGAAACCCAAGATGATTATTGATAGACAAAGCTAGCTAGTGACCTGTATAATTCTGATTTTCTGTAGCTTTAAAAATACTCGTTTCTCTTTCACTCTCCATTTTCTGTTTATATATTCTTTTATGATCTTGATATTTTTCTGTATTTATATACTTGTTTTGAAAAAAAAGATGAGATATGCAAAAAATAATTATATGCTCTTTATTTCTTGTTTTTGAAATTGTTTTTAATTTTCTTAGTTTTCATTCATTTTTTTTTTGGCATCAGCTCTACTGCATGTTATCAAGATAAAATGGAAAAGATTAAAATTTAATTATATGTTATGTTATTATATGTTAATTTCTACATTATTCTACACTATTCTTACCTTATCCTATAGTAAATAAGATATGTCTTTGTGTTGCTGGTGATCAGTGACCATAGTCAGGAATATAATAAATATGGGGATGCACACTGTCTTAAAATTTTAAAATAATTCAACAGTAAATGCTTATTGAACTCTTATACCTATGACCTTCCACCCATAACTATGATCATTGATCTTTGGTTATTAGATAATATTCACTTAAATATAATGAGTTTTTTTGGATTCAGGATAAATCTATAAATATACTTTGATTATTTAAACATCTATCATTGTCAGTGTGTTTAGTCAGATGTTACTACATTTATTCAACACACACATTTTCAGATTCACACATTTTAGTTTATGTGGTGATTCCATACCTGAATTGATCAAAGGAGGGTTTTGTGTTCTTATGGGGTCAGTGCTTATCCTCTGTTCATAGGGATATCCTGACTTCTTTTGTTTTTACTGTCTGAATAGTACTTTGTGATGTTACCAGCAAATCTTTATCACCATAAGTTACATACTAACTCATAAGGGCTAATTTTAGACAGGAGCCTTCTATTTTACCAGAAACTTAGATTCCTCTGGAAATTGGACCAGGTCTAGGCCTAGTTTGTCTTCTTCTGGTGACCCTCTGCCCCCACTCCCTGCGTCGTTGCTGTTGCTAGCTACCTGCTCTCTCCTTCAAGTAGTATGTCATTTTAATTCTGTATTATACATGGCAGATCCAGGCTTTACTGTATTTTCACTTTTCCAAAGCATCCTAATACAGCTGTTCATCTTCTCAAAAGTTTTTATTGTGCCCTCTGGAATCTTATTCTGGTAAGCAAACTTCCTTTTCAAGAATACATTACTCATTCTCCCATATCCCATATCACAGCTTGTACAAGTGGTCCCCGTGCTGCCTTTACTCTTCCTTCACCCTTACAAGAAAGCCTCCATGGTTTCAAGCCTTTGGAATTGAGTTGTACTACATTTACTCCTTTACCTCTTTCATACTTCTGTTCATTCCTCTTCATTTATCAAAGAATGTGTTTTCTGGTTCACTCTTTTTATACCTGTAGCCATTTGGGATGACTTTAGCATTCAAACAAAAGACCCATCCAAAACCTTAGTTTTGGTGTTAATCAATCTAAAAATAGTATTGACTGAGGGGTGGTAGATGGTAAGCAAGTTCAAATCAAGATAACTTTTTTTAAGATGAAAGAAAGCTCTTTGGCCCTTGTTGTCCCTCTTGAGCAACTGGTACCAGCTCTGGACTGCTTGCTTTATGGGCTTCTTTCATGTAACAACATCTTGTTTGTATAGGTCACTTTTAGACATATTTTGGTCGTGTATAGCTGAATGCAGTCTTGTCTGAAAGAGTAAGTAAAATTTTAATGAAAATGGAAAAATATGACTCAGCATAGTACTACCATTTTCATTGTTTATATATTTTGAAAAGTAATTAATTGCTTCTAGACCACAGGACTTTGAGTGACACTAAAATTATTAAGGTAGAAGAATTTTAGTATATCAGCAGACATTATGGTACTTCTAATATTTGAAAATCTGGCTACCACAATTTGCATTTATAAATAAGTATATATAAGATATATATAAATATAAAATTTGAAGGCATGGCATTCTCCCTTCCCCCAGCTTGCTAGGTTCTGATTGAATTCATAGGAAGACTTAATTGTACCTGTAGATTAACAATGTACCACAAGTTTTGTTAAAGTTGTATGCGTACTTCAGTATCTGGTTATGTTGTAACAGTACATATGAAAATAGTTAAATTGATGAGTTCTCAGGGATTCTTCTGAAGTCAATCTTTTTCATAAAGACAAAAACAGATTTAATGATTTTAAGGGCTATTAGACGTGTTAGGAGACAACAAGGTATTAGTGCATATTTCAGATTGTCCTTGCTAATTTTTTAGTTTTAGATTATTGCTTTATGTGTTCAATTTCTAAATAATTTCTGACAGAAGATATATTCTAGTTATAAATGAATGGTATAACTGTTATATGTTATCTCCCTTGAACATATACATATATTAAAACTGATTTTTCCCTTTTCTTAAAGAATAGGATAAGAGGGAGTGGAAGTGGTAGAAAGCATAGTCAAGATGATAAAATTAACCTAAAGTATAAATGACAGGTTAATACTTTAGACTGGGGTCTTTATAGATTCCTTTTTTAAAAATTGTTGTTCAGTTACAGTTGTCCCACCATTTTCCTATGGACTTTAAAATATTATTGACATCAACTTTATACTGATTAAGAAACATACCTACAGATGAATGAGAACATTGAATGTCTGATGAAAATTTATCTCAAAATATAGATTTCATTGCTCTTGAGGGAATTCAAGAAAGAGGAAGGACATAAAATGTTTTGTGGCCTTTTTGCTCAGTCATAGCACATGAAGTATTTCTATATTCCTAACGATACAAAGGTATATGTCCTTCAGTAATTAATAAAAGCCCACAGTCTACTTCTTTGGTTTGTAGTTTCTTATGGAAAGCATTAGCTGCCTTAAAGCTTCTCTTGCTCCATCTTGAACTAAATAAGCATACAGAAATAGATTGCTCTGTTACTGAATGTATTATTGCTAATCCATTCTAAGGGGTAACAGAACCAAGAGAAAGTTAGATCTTGCAAGTCAGTTTTCATCATTACCAGATGTTTCCAACTGTAATCTAGATATGATTCAATATACTATTTACTAGAATTGCAGAAATCTCTGGTTACATGGTTTATCTACTGCATTATTTCAATAACCCAATGAAAGATTAGCTTTTCCTTTGTACTTAAGCTAATAGAAATAAGAAACGTGAGCATCCTAAGGAATTGGAATTTTTGGCTAAGGGGAAGGTCACCAAGAAATGAAGACTCGTAACTTGCTAATGATGAGCTCTGTATGAATGAGGGGAGCAATAATAGAGGAAGAAGTTCTGTTGATTAAGAAGTCATGCTAGAGTGTGGCCTCATCTCAAAGTTAAGAATACTAGAAACCCAGTAGTAAACCATGTGTGTGTTTTTTTTAATGGTTATAAAAAATGGTAGGAAAACTGCTACTTATTTTAAACTCATAATTCTCTACTTAATTACAAACTTATTCTATTATGCATCATTTACATTAACACATGATACTTATTATAAGCATATAGCATTTAAACTCCACAATTATTCAATAGTTTATATAAACATTAATATCTAACTTAGGTTTTGGCTAGACTTTAGTGTTTACAGTTTATAAATTATTATAGATTTTTCTATCTAAGATAAAAGAAGCAGTACAATTTTTAGCAGGTTAACTGAGCGGGGTAGAGTGAGTGACTGGCAGGAGGTCAGAGTGGCTGTGCTCACTAAGTGACCAGAGCAGTGACTTTCGACCTTTCTCATCTCATGGTACACACATTAATTACTAATATTCTGTGGCACACCAAAAAATTTACATTATATTTTTTGCTGATCTGACAAAAAATGTTGGTATAATTTTGATTCATTTACACCGGATGGCTCTTGTGTTGGCTATTGTCATTTTTTTATTTGAGAATCTATAGGGAAAAGAGTTCAGGGGCCCTGACTAAATTTCAGGTATTGCATGTTTTAAAAATTCTTGTGGAACACCAGTAGAAAATAGCTGGACTAGGGCAGGAGGAGCAGATGGGAGCTAATGATTTTAGTTTGGGAAATTTTTAACTTTGAAGGGTACCAAACTTTCTTGTAAAGGTTTACACGTGGTTTGGATGGCCTTCTAAAGCTGGATTAAGACTTGGATTAATTCTTCGCCCTCCCTGAGGCAAAGAAGGAGAAGAAAGAATGGTAATATGAAAGATGCAAGAACAAAGCAGTAAACGATAAAGCAGATAGGTAGACAATTTAAGGACTGAAAAGCTTTCTTAGATTTTGGCAATTCAAGAGGTTGTAAATTGACCTCAATGAGAATAGTGTCTGTGAAGCGGGGAGTGTGGAGGTCAAGGTATGGTGAACATAGGAATGCATGGGGTGAAGAAGTTTCAGTTGAGGTAAGTTTTAGAACATTTAAGAATATGGTATATTTGAGCTTAAGTCCAGAATGTAGGACTTCAGACAAGTCACTTCACGTCTCTGAGTTTTCTCATTTGTAAAATAGGGATAATAATTTTTTATTGTTGTTATAAGGATTGAATGATAAAGCAAGAAAATGGCCCCACACTTTATATGAAAGAATGCATAAATAATTACAATTATAAAGAGAAGACAATGAATGTACACTAATCAGGAGAACTTTGGATAAGTAGGGAAAGAGAGTAATAGCATGGCAGTTTGAAGGATACTTTTAAAAGAATGGGAGAGATGACTGTGCTTACAGAATCAATAGATGTAGAATTACAGATGATTTTCATTTGTAGAATTTCAGTTGTAGAATTACAGATTACTTTGCTTACAGGAATTGTAGAGAGAAGTAATCAGGAGGACATGAAAATTCAGATAAAAGAAGGGCTAATAGGAATATTTTTTTATCCTCACTCAAGGTCATTTTTTTCATTGCTTTTAGAGAGAGAGGAAGGGAGAAAGAGAAACATCGATTGGTTGCCTCCCATGCATACCCAGACCAGGGATCATAGTGCCAGGACCAGGGATTGAACCTACAACTTGGATATGCTCCCTGACCAGGAATGGAACTTGCAACCTTTTAGTAATAGGATGACACTCCAGTCAACTGAGTCACACTGGCTGGGGCACTAATGGGAATTTAATGGAGTGAAATTTAAAGGAAATGAAAGGATACCATGGGATATGTAAAGGAGTTAACCTTGAAGAGAAAATAAGATATCTCTTGGGGAGAGGGAGGAAGGGAAGGTTAGGTGTGTTATATAGATGCATTTGGAAGTTCAGGGTAAAATAGTAAGTTCAACAAAAATAGTAAGTGAGTGTGAAATCTGGGGATTTCAAGGAAGAAATCTAAAAGCCAGGTGGCCATTTGTGTATGGAACACAGGAGACAAGTTTGTCTTAGTTGTCATAAAGTAAGTGTCCTATGAATACTCCAAGGAGAAGGAATTTATTTTTTTTTTGTTTTTTATTTTTTTTTTATTTTTTCACTGACAGCTCTCTGGAGCCTGGAATTCTATCTGGAACATTGTAATCTTTCAACAACTATTTGCTAAAAAATATGAAAGATATCACACAGGAATGTGGTTTAGAATGAGGCAAAGATTAGGGCCAAATGCTTGAGGAACACTAAGTGGGTAGAGCCAATAAGGTTTACACTGGAGACTAAGGAGTGACAGAGAGGAAGGGGAGCTCTAAGAGAACATGTCATGCAAAGGCAGAAAAGGAGCAAATGCCAAGAGAGAAATATTAATTTTTCTGTGCTGTATGGCCCAGTTACCACAAATCCACAAATTGAACGGCTTAAAACAAGATCCGTTTGTTAGTTTGCAGTTCTGTGGCTTCCCTGAGTTCTTTGCTCAGGGTCTCATGAGATTCAAGTCAGGGTGTTGGGTGGACTGCATTGTCATCTGGAGCTTGGGGGTCTTCTTCAAGCTTATGTGGTTGTGGCAAAATTCAGTTCCATGCATTTGTAGGTTGAGGCCTTCATTCTCTTGCTAGCTGTCAACTGAGGGCCACTTGTAGCTGTCAGTGGCCACTAAAATATTTTGCCATGTAGCCCCCTTAGCATTGGAGAACTTTTCTCATGTTGACACTCTCATGCTTTGAATCTCTGCTTTTAGAAAGAGGCCAGTCTCTTTAAGGGCTTAGCTGGTTAGGTCAGGCACAGAGATCAGCCACACTCAGAATAATCTTTTTTAAAGTCAACTGTGTCATATAAAATAACCTAATTTTGGGAGTAAAATCCATCCTATTCACTGTCCCAGAAATCATGCAGGGTTGGTACACAAAGGGGTGGGAATCTTAGAGATGATCTAAGAATTTTGCCTTCTCAGAGCTCAAGTAAAATGAAAACTGAATAGAGACCATTAGATTTGGCAGTACATTTTGTCATGATGCTAATAAAAAGCCTAGAGATGCCACCAAAATTTAAGGTATGCAGGTATAGTTCTGTGATTTAAAAAAAATTTAAAATAACACGCAATTTTCTATTGGTCATTTTCTCTGTAACCTTTACTCTGAGACTAGACTAGAAGAAAAAACCTATTGGGATTTTATAGATGAATGAAACTAAGTTCACATAATAAGGATTATGTACTTTATTTAGAAAAACTCTTGTAGTGTTCTAGATAATGAAACGTACAGAACAATGCATGTATAGGGAACTTGGTGCTTGGCTCATGGTTAGGGCTCAGGAAATGCTGGCTACCTTCATTGTGAGAGCCATTTTCTAACCACGTTAATATATTTTTGTCAACAGTTCTTCAAGTGGTGCATTGTGGTTGTTCTCTTTCACATAGCCCTAAAACTTTAGCAATAGTGATGTTACTCTCAGTTTTATTTATGTAGTATTTGGAAATGCTCAACAAAAAAGTTACTTGGCTTCTCAGTGAACTACCATGAGATTTAATGAATTTATAAATCACTGAATGAAGTATTTCTGAAATGTAATCTAAACTTTTCAGTGTCTATATTCAGAGGCTTCTCCTCTGTTTTATCTTTAATGAAAAAATATAATTTTATCATCTGTCATTAATATTTTATAATTTTCAGCCATATTTAACCTTTTACCATTCCAGGTTCAAAATGGTTCTGTGTGCATTATGTTGCTTGTTTATGTGCATGGATGTATTTCCATATTAGCAGCATTCCTCAGTCTTAAAATTTTAATTTTTACTAGTTTGTTTCTGTTTTTATTAAATTCTTTTTTTAAAAGATTCTATTTATTTATTTTTAGAGAGAGAGAAAGGGAAGGAGAAAGAGAGGGAGAGAAACATTAATGTGTGGTTGCCTCTCACGTTCCCTAAACTGGGGACCTGGCCCACAACCCAGGCATGTGCCCTGACTAGGAATCGAACCAGTGAACCTTTGGTTTGCAGGTCTGTGCTCAATCCACTGAGCTACACCAGCCAGAGCTATTTGTATTTTATTCTTGAGATATGTTATTCAAAATAGTACATCAGCCCTGGCTGGTGTAGCTCAGTGGATTGAGTGCGGACTGTGAACCAAAGGGTCACGTTTCAATTCCCAGTCAGGGCACATGTCTGGGTTGCAGGCCAGGTCCCCAGTGGGGGCCATGTGAGAGGCAACCACACATTGATGTTTCTTTCCCTCTCTTTCTCCTTCCCTTCCCCTCTCTCTAAGAATAAAGAAATAAAATATTTTTTTAAAAAAATAGTGCATCAGTTTTATACTTAATATTTTAAATTGAATGTAATAATTGTAGCAATTCAACTTTGAAGTGATTAGAGCCTTTCTTCACTACCCACTCCCCCGCCCCCTTCTTTAATTTTCTGAATGAGCTACGAATGCCCAGCATATGGTTGACTTCCTGGATGTATTCTAGGTGATATGTCTTAGGAGGAAGGGGACTAAGGGAGGAGTTGATTTAGTCATTGTGCGTGTGTCCTGCAGCATGTTATTTCACCTTCTCTGACCTCTGTTTTCTCATTTATTGTGAAGTGAAAAGGTTGAAGTAGAAAATTTCTAGGTTAGAAGGTTCCTCCTTCCACTGATTGTATATAAGTTTATTATATGACATCTCTTTTGAAAAAGAAAGTCATAGAATAAAGACCATGGCCCAATAATTTATAATAGTGATTTTCAATGTTAATCTTTTAAATACATGTGATATCTGTATAATAAACTCATTTTGATCAACTTATTTTTGTCTTAGGAGTTAGTTGCCTTTGAAATTCCTTCTTTCTTTGCTGGCACCTTATTATCAGAAACAATATTGGACCCCAACCTATGAAAAGAAACTTCAAACCACATGTGCTAATTAGTGTGAAAATAGATGTTAGCAAAGCTAATAACAAAGTTAGCCAGTGCTCCAGCTGCTGCGCTGTAGGTGAATGGAAAGCCACAGGGAGAAAATCCTGTGACCTTGCTACTGCTTAGCTGTGAATCCTGCTGTATGGTTCCTGGAATTATGAGGCCTCCTGCTGAGAAAAACTGTCTTTGGGACTGCAGCTATATTTCTGACAGTGGATTTGGGGGAAAGGTGTTGTTTTAGTCAGAGACAAGTTTCTAAAAACTGGAGTGGGAAATGAAAGATTAAAAAAAAGTACAGATATGCACACTTAAATATTATTCTATAGAATTTATGATAATGCAACTTTTGGCCAGTTTTTCAGATTAATAGACTTCATATCAGGATATTTTTATTTTGATGTTTAGGGTAGCTGATGATTACTTTACAAGGTAAATATCCAGTGATTCTTTGTCAGGTGTGTATTAGTTTCCTAGGATTTCTATAACAAGTTACCCAAAACTTGGCACCTTAAAAGCAACATAAATGCATTCTTTCACAGTTCTTCTGGAGACTGGAAGTCCAAAACTCAAGGTTTCTGCAAAGCTGGTTCCTTCCGGAGATTCTGAGCAAGAATTGTTCCATGTCTCTTTTCTAACTTCTGGTGGCTACCAGCAGTTCTTGGCAATCTTTGACTTGCAGACACATCACTCCCATTTCTGTCTCCTTCATATGGCCTTCTTTTCTGTGTTTTCTTCCTATTCTGTTTCAGTCTTCTTATAAGGGTACTGGTCCTTGGATATTGGACCCACCTGAATAATCTAGGATGGTCTCATTTTGAGATCCTTAATTTAATTATATATACAAAATCCCCTTTTACGAGTAAGGTCACATTCACACATTCTGATTAGGCATATCTTTTGGGGGTTCACATCGAAGTGTAATTTTTCAAAACACTGAAATTCAGTCTTTTACTGAGCAAAGTCTGTCAGCACTTAAATTGTTGTCAGTGAGGTCCTCATAAAGAAATGGGTATGTATCTTACACTACTGGATAATTTATAAAAAGAATACCTTTAGCCATTGTTTTGGTCATACATTTGAGAAAATCACAATGGAAAGTGAATTGTATTTAGATATGAACAGGAAGGTTGCTGGTTACCACATCCTTCTCTCCTTGTAGATGGTCATCCTAAGAGATACAAAATCAAGAAAGTGAGCAGAATGACATGACATTTTACAAACTGTGTTTCACCAAACCTACCCTGTTATGTTATGAATTTTCTTAGCATTGTTATTTTAAGACAAAATTTTGATAATCATTCAAGTGTTTGTTTTGCACATTTGGTTCCCAGTTTCATATTTTAGAATATGAAAATGCTTGGCTTAGCAAGAGGGATGCCTTTCTTTTAATAAATATTCTTAATATGCAAGCACCAGAGAAAAAAGACAGGATGACAGACTAGGTTACTAAGCAGTGACTACTTCTAAAATGATTTGTCTTCAATCAGAACCTAATTGCTAAAGTAAATCATTTAGAAACTTTTTTAATACTTAAATTTTATATGCTGATGGGTATAGAAACTGTATCCTTTCTCCCCAGCAAATCAACATCTCCGAAAGCCTAACTTATTTGTTATTTATAAGGACATTCCTTTTATGAAGGACATAACAATATTTGCAGTATTTCATTTACATTATGGAGTCATCAACAGCATAGAATTTTTTTCAGGAGACGATCTTTTCTGGGTTTAAATTTCCCTGTAGGTAGAAAATCCCTTTGAATTTCATGGCTGCTTTGCATAAGTAGTCCCAAAGATATCTGGCACTCAGCCTGGAGATTAAGCGTGAATATTGTTATCTTTTTCTTGATTCTTATTGCCTCCTGATTTGAATAAGTATCTAACTGTTCCTGCAGGGCCAAGTAATCACTTTCATTGTTCCTTCCAAGAATTTATTAGATTGGGTTTATTTACAGAAGTCTGTGAGAAATATTTGGTTGTTTTAATGACCCATTATTCATAAAAAAGGGTTCCAGTGGCACTTTCACTAGAGTTCAGCTTCCCATTGGAGGTTAAATTCTGAAGGCACCCCAGGTGGGATGTGACTAAATGCCTTATAAGGGAAGTAACCGCGGTGGCCAGTGTTACAATGGAACTCTTTAGTGTTTAGTTTTCAATTACAGTTGACATTTCAGTATTATTTTATATTAGTTTCAGGTGTAAAGCATAGTGATTAGACATTTGTATAATTTATGAAGTGCTCCGCTTGATAAGTCTAATACCCACCTGGCACTATACATAATTACTACAATATCATTGATGATATTCCTTATGTTGTACTTTGCATTCCCATGATCAATTTGTACTTCATAATCTCTTCACCTTTTTCACTCAGTCCCCCAACCTCCCTCCCATCTGGCAACCCTCAGTTTGTTCCCTTTATCTGTGAGTTTGTTTCTATTTTATTTGTTTATTTTGTTATTTAGAATCCCCATATAAGTGAAATTATATGATATTTGTCTTTCTCTGACATTTCACTTAGCATGATACTCTCTAGGCTTGTCTGTGTTGTTGCAAATGGTAAGATTTTATTCTTTTTCATGGCTGAGTAATCATCCATTGTATATATTTATATATATTGAAATATGTACCACATTTTCTGTATCCTAATCTATTGATGGACACTCAGGTTACCTCCATATCTAGACTATTGTATTACAAATATGGCTTTAGTGAACATAGGGGTACATATATCTTTTCAAATTAGTGTTTTGGATTTCTTTGGGTAAATTATCCAGATGTGGGGTTGCTGGGCCATATGGCAGTTTTAATTTTAATTTTTTGAGGAACCTCTATACTATTTTTCACTGTGGCTGCAGGATTTTGCAGTCCCACCAATCATACACGAGGGTTCTCTTTTCTACTATGGAAGTCTTCTGTGTGAGTTTTTTTCAATGAACAATGCAATGCAATTGACTGGGGAGTTGGACAATGGTGACAGAATTTTTAAGATGAAGATTTTGTGTAGTCTAGTGTCCTTGTGTTTACTGGTGTGGAAACTGAGAGCCAGGGTAGTCAGGTAATTGCGCAGACTTGTAATCTTTATACTGTCTGACATCAGAACTTTAGTCTTCATTGCCTTCTTTAAGAGCCGTGCTTCAATAACTGTTATGTGTTTTTTGGTTAAAGTAGTTAGTTTGTAACTTGCTATACAGACTTAAATATGCTGTCATTTGGAAGAGCTGTTAATTTTTTTCAAAATCACTCCATTCAGTAAAACCTCAATTCTTTGCCTTTTATATCTTTGCCTCTGTTTTACTGGACAGGGGATGGAAGTAGACTGAGAGCCTATTTCAACAGCAATTGTAGTTTTAATGAATGTAATTTCAAAATGTGGTAGGTATGGCCCTCTTTAATTGTAAGTAATTTAGGTACTGTTTCTTACAGAGTTTTTAAAAATTGATAATAGTCAAACTTTTGATCATTATGAAACAATCTCTTGGCTTTATAGATAGAGATATTGAGAAACCCTACTTCATTTAATTTTAAAATAATAAAAATTATTCTTAAATGAGATATGAAACTGATAACTACATCTAGAACTTTTCTTTCAAGATAGACTTATAGATGTACTTACCACATTTTTCTAGGCATAACATCAGAATATTATTTTGTGATATAAGGTATTATTTTACAATATTGCCTCTCCTTCCCCCCTTCTGTGGCTCCCGAATATGTCCACTCTGAGGGGCTGTCCTTTTGTCATAACTTGTTTCTCCTTAATCCAGAGAAAGTTCTTTACATTGTCAATATATGAGGAGGGTAAAATGAGTGTATCATTACCAGCTGTGGCAGGTCTACAGGCAAAATTAGGCACTGTATCCAAGGTAATTGAAAGGAAACTTTTAAATATTAACTTTTTAAAAAATAGCCGTTTAATTCACTGATAGAAAAGTCAGCCTTTCAGTGAATTTAATACAGTATGATGTATTATTATGTAGACTATAATTTAAAGCAGATTTGAAAAGCTGTATAGACTGGAGCTTTGGCAAATGAGTTTTATGTCTTATTTGTAGAAATATAGGCACCAACCACATGAGCTGATACTGGTTAGAATGTTTTGTATACTCTATTTACATTTGATTATTCTTGCCTAAAACTTAAGGTTGACTTACTTTTTTCTGATAATACATTTTTAGACCAACTTATTTAAAGAGTATCTTTAAATGAAAGGGAACTTTCGTTAATTGTATCATCTCAAACATACAATATATTATACTTCATAATTTAATATAAAGGAAGTAATTTTTGCAGTTTTACCTTTCCCACACCTGGACTTATACTAGACTTAATAATATTACATTCTTAAGAAAATGTTTTGCCCTGGCTGATATGGCTCAGTGGATTGAGTGCTGACCTGCAAACCAAAGGGTTGCTGGTTCGATTCTCAGTCAGGGCACATGCCTGGGTTGCTGGCCAGGTCCCTGCTGAGGGCACACGAGAGGCAACCATATATTGATGTTTCTCTCCTTCTCCTTCTCCCTCCTTTCCCCTCCCTCTAAAAAAATAAATTAATAATATTTTAAAGAAGTTTTTTTTATTTGATATTATCAAGGTGTCTTGGGGGAAATGCTTCTCTTTTTGCATGGCTTTGCTTGCAAAGCCATTTTGCAAAGCCAAAATGCTTGGCTTTGATGCCAAGGTGTAGCTCAAGGAAAGTTATTTTTACCATCTCAGTGAACTATTAAGTCATACACAAATGCTTTCTAATTCTTAAAACTCTCCCCTGATTTTTTTACTTTTGTACATAACCTCCCATGTAGTTTTCTGCTCTGTTATCATGGTATTCATACATTGGGACCATACTCATCTATCATTTTAAGAGCATTGCTCAGAGGAGAAGCCTACTGCTTTCTTGGGAAGCTTTCATTGCCAAGCAGGTGAGGTTAGCACTTTCATGTCCTCTTCCCATCAGTGGTAGGTAGCAGCAAGATCAGCAGTAATTTCACTGCTGCTAACACCACTGCCACCTCCACAAGCACACAGGGTCAGGGGGAGAAATTCCCGAAGGAGTAAGAAAAAGTGTAAGTTGACCTGGGAAGTAGAAAACTAGCTACTTTAGTACTTTCCAACATGTGCGCTTTACAACATCACATATTTCTTCATAATTCTAATTACAAAGAAACAACTGTGTATGCCTTGCTTCCCACACTTTCATTCTCCACAGCCTGGCTGGTAAAAACAATTACCCTCCCAAACGTTTTTGTTTTAGCAGACTTCTCAAACACCAGAGATAGATTAAAAAAAACAAAAACAAAAACAAACCCCAAATACCCAAGTAAGTTGAAAATGAACATGCTTTAAAGAAAGGTCACTACACTCATTTAGTACTTCAAGGCTGTCTTTGCTCCAGCATTTCTGGTAGCTCAGCTATTACAGTAGATTTTACTAAAAGGCAAAACTGAAGCTGCCGCTAGATTAAGGCTACAGGATGCACGCTCACATTCCTAAGGTGATGACCATTGGTACTACAGTAAAGATGTATTTCTTTAAAGTCATTTTATTAAATATTTGCATGTTTTTAACATGTTACTTTTTGATCACTTGTATTAATTTACTTGTAAGGACCCTCTCAGGAAGGTTTGTAATTTTTTTGTTCTCTAGATGTTCAAATTGAAGTGTAGATAGTTATTTACATAGGATCATCAGCAAGTTATATGTGATGATGATGAAAAAAATGTTGAGATTATCTGTTAGAGTATCATAAGATTATTTTAATTATTAATATCATTTGTTTGTGGAATAATAAGAACTATTAGTACTGTAACTGTTAGCAAAGTAAATAAGTAAAATTAGGTAAATAGAGAGACATAAGTGGAATTTCAGGTTTGAGTTTGCATCTGTTAGGTAGCATATGGCCCAAAATGTGAACATTTAATATATTCAGAAGATATACACTAGGTGTTGATACATAGGAAATAATAGATGTGATTTGTGGCCTGCTTTAGTTATTTTCCACTGACAAGTAAAATAGAGCATCACTATTGATGGAAGGTATGGAAATACAGTATTTGGCAATAGGATATCTTGTTCCTTTGTCTGCTGCTGATTAACAGTGAAATGTAGTCATTATTTGAAAACTTACCAATGCTTTCACTACAAACCCTCGCACATGCTTTCCATCATTCTTTTTCTTACCTCCTAGTACTTGTTTTTGTTCTCCTTCTTTGTCTTTTTTTCTACCCTCTTACCTACCTCATTCACTTGGATTTGTAAAAATGAATCTACAGATTCAAAATCTTAATAAAAAGGTTCCTTCGACTGCAGTGTATGATACTCAGAAATACACATCCTGTGGCAAACAGCAATCTGGGTTGACTTTTCCTTAGTGGTAGTTCTGCCACTCACTGTCTTCTTATTTTACTCTGTCTTCTGTTGTCATCATTGCCATAGGTATTATCCTCCTCCTCCTCATCATCATGTCAGTCTTTGGGAAAATTCCTACCTACTTAAGTGAAACTTCCTATCTACTTCACTGTCTAAAAATATGTTCTATATAATTTTCCTCCTGTTTTTTTGCCAGTTACTTTTTTCCTTGAAAATCTTGCACAACTACAGTGCTATCTGAAATCTGGTTCTTTGTAGCTTGTGTCTTTTTTCCCCTGCATGTTGATATTTATTTGGTTTGCTGTGAATTTCTTTTGTATTTCTTGTTTCCACTCATCTCATGAGTTTCTGCCTCTTTTATTTTTCTCCAATTAAGACATGTATTGAGGGAACAGGAAAGTAATGTGCTACAGAGTTTATGTGCATTTTTTTTTTTTTTGGTCACCTTTGCGAAACTTCAAAGAAGTTTGCATTTTATTTGGTTGTAAGACATGATGGATGGGCATGAGCTATGGATCAGTACCTTAACACCTGCATCACTGTGTATGCATACTATTTAACTATTGCTGAAGGCTTCTTTCTCACTCTCTCCAGGAAAGGAAGGAGAGGCTATCCAAATTTGAGTCTATTCGTCATTCAATTGCTGGAATAATTAGGTCTCCAAAATCTGCATTGGGCTCTTCAACAGTAAGTAGGATGATGAACTTTATGTGTTACTGAAAATAGTCATTATCTAGCTCTTTCTGGTATGTTAATGAATATCATATGTAAATTTGTCCTTACAAATTGAAAAGTAAATATGTATGTTAACTTTTTGTATGTATATGAGTCTATGCATGTATGTATATAGTAAAACCCTATCTAACATTGATGTAGGGAGGAAAGAAATAAACTTGTATTATAGATTTCCTGTACTACAAAGAAATACTACATTTTATGAACTTTGATATTTATTAAAAGAATAATATATAGAAATCTCTTTTCCAATGAAACATTTTTATAATGCAGATTGTTGTACATGCATTTGTACATGTATCATTTTATGTGTGTTAACATTTTTAGAACATTAAATTATAAAGTTGAAGTCTGAAAGTTGGGTTTGGCATTTTACAAAGGTGCATAAAATATTAGTTATCTTTAGTAATAGTGGCTATAGCCAAACAAAATAAAAAAATATTCTTATCTCCTTTATATAGTGAAAATCTGAAGTATTTTTTTCACTTCACTACCTATAAAAATTAATTATCAAACTTTTTATTTTAGCCCTGCCTCATTGATAATAGAGCTTTACAGTGATATCTTAGTGAATGCTGGTGAACACAAAAATATTGAGTATAAATAATTACATAATTTCCCCCCAACTCACTAAGTTTCTACGTGATGATATCTTAATATTATATCTTACTTTTAAAAAATTTTCCTGTTTAAGACAATGTGACCTAGTCTTATTTGGAAAAAGAAAGTGTTTCCTAACCACAGGTTAGTTAAATTTCCATTCACATTTTGGATTTATTTCCTATAATTCCTTTTTAGTATGTAAAATATGTTCCCTTATGTATTTTACTTAAGCAACAATCTGTTATACACAATTAAGGAAATTAGCAGATATTTTAACAAAAAAGAATAAAATTATATTTTTATGTAAAAAGGAATTTTTAATTTATATTTCAGCCTATGATGTGTTGCCATTGTCATTTCCCATTTACAGAAGTTGTGTGGGAATAGGGCGGGAGCTGTGCACTAATGCAGACCGTCTCATGTGGCATTAAATAGCGAGTGAAAAAAAAATAAGCAAAAGCAACATGATAGAGGAAGTCTCTTTCAAGGCCCATTTCCTATGCTTATTTTCTTAATTAATTGATTTACAGTTTTATAGATTAGTAGTAGTTCATAGGATTTGGCCTATTATGATTTGACACTCAAAATAACTGTAGGAGACTCAACAATTTATGTTCTAGAGAGTTTTTGAGAACAGTTTTTCATAACTTTTATTTGAGTAAAAAGTATTGAGATGAAATATTTTAAAAGTTCAAAAAACAAATATGGATTTTGAAAAGAAATGTTTCAATACATCAGCTAGCTTTTCATAAAATTATTTAACATTGAAACAAAAATGGCATAGTTAAGTTGTCATTAACTGACCTTTACTTTCACTTAGGTCAGAGGTCTTTAAGCTAGCAACTAATAACTGTTTATTGGTGATGTAATTTATGAAAGGTGACCCCTCTCGCAACTTCCTTTTTGTGTGCTTTAAGATCAAGCTTGACTTCAATAAAACTTTTTAAATACTTTGAAACTAAGCCCCATTATAAACTCCTTTAGCTTTATCCTTAGATGTAATGGGAGGGGAGTGGAATTTAGAGCTTCAGAAGTTTAATAAGTGACAGAAAAATAAGAATTCTGTGATTGTGGAAGTGGGCTAATACTCCACATTTGTTTTCCCCACAACCTAGGATGCATAAGAACCTTGTGCCCTCAAGACAGGTGCCTAGGAGTGCTCCAGTGGCTTCTAGGACTTCGTGTTACATGTATTGCTTTGAAACTCATAGTTATGGGAACTTCAGCTTTTGTCCCTAAGTCAGGGTTGATCAGAGGATGAGAGGATTTTGTCTTTTAAGACATACTGATTTACATCTAGAAACAGAGAAATCCAGTTAGCTCATTATGATGGAGTTATATAGGCTTGACTATCCTAAAAGTATATTGGGGATATTATGAACAATCTTAACAAATTGATGGTATAAGCCATAACTTTTTAAATATATAAAGGTATACATGTTATTTTCTCCATTTAAAAATGGACTTTACCTTTCTTTTTATTTAATTTAATTTTTATTTTTTTTAGAGGGAGGGTGAGGGAAGGAGAAAGACAAGAAGAGAAATATCAATATATGGTTGCTTCTCATGCATCCCGTACTGGAGACCCAGCCTGCAACCCAGGCATGTGCCCTGACTGGGAATCAAACCAATGACCCTTTGTTTTGCAGCCCACACTCAATCCACTGAGTTACACCAGCCAGGGCTGGACTTTACCTTTCTTAAATAAAATTACTAAATTGACAGTGATTGATTTTGGTGTGCCTTTGGTGTTTACAAACTGTGTTTTCCTGAAATGAATTGAACTGCCTTTCCCAGTAACATGTCCTTCATTCAGAGATACATTGTGATCCGTTTGTTAAAATAAATTGTCAACATTCTTACAGCTATGAAATGCCCATTGCTTCTAAGAAAATGTTCCTCTGTAATTCAGAATTTTGAGAATGTTCACTTCCTCAAGTCCCAGTTTACTACATTTATATCTTCATGTTGTAGGCAATTATTATTTCCATCAGTTCAGTGCCCCTTGGTATTTTCTGATTTATTTAAAATCTCACGAACTAAAAAGATTGAGGCAGTGTGTGGCTTATGATACTGTGTTACACTATGAATAATTATACACAACTATTTCTCTGAGGCCTTAGATATCCTTATTTGGAGAAGGAGGTTTTTCCTCCTCAAATACACAGGTAACCAAGGTCTTGAGACTTAATGTGAATATGAAAGTTTCAGGTGTTAGAAATGATTGTTTAAGATGCATAACAATTTAGGAACTGCTTAATCAGAAATAAATTTTTTCTGACATAATATAGTATTTCTTAGAGTATTCTAATTTGGTAAAAGTAGAACAGAAGGGAAATTTTTAATTAAGACTATAAATGGTTTTTCTCTATAAAAACGTTAAAATATGGCATGGTTAAATCACATTTACAATATTTTATAGGGATATACTTCACATAACATAAAATTTGCCATTTTAGAGTACACGCTTAGTGGTTCTTAGTTTACTCACTGTATTGTACAACCATCATCACTACTTGCAGAACATTTCAATGCCCCCAATAAGATATTTCATACCCTTTAGCACTTAGTTTTAATCCCTGCTTTCCCATTTTCTGACACTCACCAATCTACTTTTGATCCCTATGGATTTGCCTATTCTGGACATTTCACATAAATAGAATTATGCAATATGTGACATTTTGTGTCTAGTTTCTTTCAGGTAGTATAATGTTTTCAAGGTTAGTCTTTTTTTAGGACTAAATTATGTTCCATTGTATGGATTTATCACATATTGCTTATTCATTCATCAGCTGATGGATATTTGGGTTGTTTCTACTTTTTAGCTATTATAAATAATGCTGCAGTCAACATTTATGTGCACATATGTTTTCAGTTCTCTCAATTGTATGCCTAGGAATTGCTGGGTCATATGGTTATTCTCATATGTTCAGTTATTGAGGAACTGCCAAACTGTGTTCCACAGTGATTGTATCATTTTTACATTCTCACCAGCAATGTATGAGTGTTTCAGTTTCTCCACAATCGCATCAACACTTGTTTTCCTATTTTTTATAAAAAAATTAAAGGCATCCTAGTGGGTATGAAGTGGTATATTATTATAGTTTTTATTTGCCTTTTTCTGATGACTAATGATGTTGATTACCTTTTTAAATGCTTACTGGCTTCTTGTATATGTTCTTTGGAGAAATGACTTTTCATTTCCTTTGCATATTTTAAAATTGGGTTGCTTTTTAATTGTTGAGTTATGAGAGTTCTTCATATATTTTGGACATAAGCCCCTTCTGTAATATATAATTTGAAAATTCTTTTTCTCATTTTGTGAATTATCTTTTCACTTTCTTGATAGTATCCTTTGACAAAAGTTTTAATTTTGACAAAGTTCAATTTATCAATTTTTCTTTGGTGGCACATGCTTTTGGTGACATGTCTATAAAAACATTGTTTAATCCAAGGTCATGCAGATTTTTACCTTTGTTTCCTTCTGAGGAGTTTATAGTTTTGGCCCTTACATGTAGGTCTTTGGTTCATTATGGGTTACTTTTTATATACGGTGTGAGGCAGAGACCCAAATTTATTCTTTTGTACGTGGAAGCTTATTGAATTTAAAATATTAAAAAAGCAACAACTATGATACCACTGTTTCTCTATTCAAATGAACATACAAAAATTTGACATAAAATTTTAGACAAAAACAAAGCAATGACTTGCGTTATATCCAGCGATATGAAAGTAGAATTGTCATAACGATATTCCCATTGGACTTGCCATCACTATTTATTTTGGCATTTTAAACGGTGAGGTTAAAATGTAGAGCTACCTGTGAAGGCAATCTAAGAGATCACTGCAATTAATGGTATTGATGGAAGGAAGAATGTAACATAGTTAGCTGATAGACAGATTTGGCATTAGCTGAATATAATATCTGATGGTAGATGTTTACTATTTATTGTCATGATCAGAGTAGTATTTTACTATGTTATATCAGCTCCAGGCATGTAGTCTTTTTTCAGATTACTAAAGGTGTTAAGTAATCTAAGAGTTCCTCTGGGCACTGAGACCTCTTCCACATGCAGCATCTTCCATGATGCAGGAAGTTATAATTTTCTTTTGAGAACTCTTTCTCAGATACTGCCTTTGAATTCAAGGCAGAGGTGTTGGACAGCATTAACTGCATAATCTGGAAGCTGACTGGCAATCATGAGGGTCCATTTCCATTGCAAGTCTTCAAACCACGCTATATTTAATGAATCTGTTCTAGTCACATCAAGAATACAGTCCTTTCCCCAGAGTCCTGTTTTTACTGGAGAATTTCTATAAAAAGTGGTTTAGCAAACAACTTGGGCTCCATCTCACAGCCCCCTGAGTGCTAGTTGCGTTACTGATCTATGGAGTGTATAACACTTCTAATAGTAGCACTCTTTGAAAATGTTCCTTATAATACAATAAAGCACATTTGGTCCAAATAATTGTTCTTTAGACATCAGAAGAATATTTAATCATTTACTTCTTGTCTCTGTAAAGTTTATATTTTCCTATACTCTAATTTATGTGTTTTTTTAATTTTTGAATTACTTTGTGCTAGAATTTAGAAAGTAAAAATATTGAAAAATAAAGATATTCTTCCATTAGATAGAATAATATATTCAATATTATTTGCTTGGTTGTTTCTTTTTAGAAAATTAGACAATTATAATTCAGCTATGTTTAACTTGTACATTTGTTATAATGTCAATATTATAATGCTTGACTTCCACCATTGGCGTAGTGCAATGTAGTTTTTTTTTATGCATAATAGGATTAGCTGTTGCATTTTCTTAGTGTTCTCCTTCAGGTCTACCAAAACAACCTTTACTTCCTCTAACAAGTCATGCTATTTAATTCAGGTTGAATATTATATATTTTAAATCTTAGTTGTCTTGTTGCATTCTTAACCTCTTAATTTACCTCCCTCTTTTTTTTCTGCCCAGACACTAAGATGTGAAAAACAAGAAACTAGGGAAGTAAAAAATAAATTTTTTGTATCATATCACAGCCATACACATACTGAGTTCTCCCGTACAGTCAGACATGTTTAGGCAGACTAAATTATATGCTCAGAATTGCAAGTTTTAAATTACTAGCATTGTCACATACAATTTTGAAGAACAGCTTATTGGGATTTATTTTCTATAATTTTATTGTATAAGGAGCAAGTCTATTATTTTATATGTTTGCCTAAATGATTAAAACAAGTGACACAGACAATGTGAGACTGCTACTGTGTTCTATATAAGCAATTCCAACATGGTGATACATGTTTAAATTTATGGCGATATGACATACTGACATATTAGAATGATCTGCTAATAGTTTTAGTTGAGATGTGTATATGAAATTAGCACAGAATACAGTTAATTGACTAAAATATGTTGTTTATTGATATTGTGGCATTAAGGAGAGAAAATTTGAAACTGAAAAAGTAAAATGAGAAAAAAGTGCAGTGAAATGATAAAATGAAAGAGGAGGAATGAGAGTCACAAGCACAATTAGAAAAGGTAAATGGATAAAAATAATAAAGAGGAAAACATCAATTAGTAATAGAAATATGAGTAAAGGAACTAATGATACAGGTCTTTCATTTGTTTAAGGAGAGAATTAGAAGATATTGGAGAAAACAGGAGTGTTAGACCAAAAAAGAAAGGCCTTTGTGAAAATATATGTTGCTTAAAGATAGTGTCTCTTTAGAGAGATCAAGAGAGTACATAAAAAGTTAATCAAGGAAATGGGAAGTGGTGGAACTAAGGTAGTATTTGAGTTTGGTCCAGTTGTCTTTTGTTCAACCTTGGTTCTCAAAAGTCTCCCATCTTGAACAATTTGGTTCTTGATCAAGTTGTTCATGGAAAAAATGCCCCAGTTGTTGAACAAAACTTTGAATCTTGACCTGACAATCCCTTCATGCTGATACTAAAGTTTCAGAAAAAGTTGTGTAAGAATGAGAATTTCTGATCAGCATGTAATTCTGCCTACTCCTTATACTAGCGGATGGTTATATTATTAGCAAAAAGACTAAACAAACCCAAGTTCCCAAAAAAGTACAAAAAATTGTATATTAATACATTTATGAACAAGAGTTTTGTTGCTAGTTTCATTGTGGAAGGAAAGAGGTAAAATATCTTTTGGTTAAAAATACTAGTACATGAAGAAATGATCAGTTCTACTGTATCACTAAAAAAATAGAATTTGTAGCATTAAGATAGGCCTTAGTGCCTGTTATGGACAGAACCACTGCTCTAATTAATTTACACCTTGCTTGTCTAGTCTGAAGGCAACTAAATGATCATGAAGATCAGTTTTCCAGAATGTTATTTTTTATTGTTTTAGGAAGTAACTCATTGAATAAATTAAAAATGTAACTGGAAATTTGAAAAAGTGGCAGAACATTATTATTCATGTTTTCATTTTATGTTAAGTGCTGTTCAGCTACCAAACTCTAAATAGTATAAAATATACTTTTACTGTGTATTGTTACATTTCTACTTCCTCTGAAAGTAGCTTTTACTACTGTCAGACAGATTCCTATTTGAGAGACCAATATTTCCTGCCTTTTGCAAGTGTTTCGTGATTCTCTTACTTGTGATTGTATGGCACTGGATTTTTAATCTCCTCCTAAAGTTTCCATGTGATATATAACTTAAAACTTCTAGGGATCTTTGTGAAATTTTTGAGAAATGTTTAGAATCCTGTGAATTACTTGTGGTCACCCCAGTATTTTATTAAACTACATTTGAAAGAATTCATTACTTACATTATTAAATTAATAATTAAATTTATATAAGAATAAAAACGATTAAATATCATTTTATGTTTATTATAAATTCATTAAAATTTTAATGTTTGCATTGAAGTTTTATTTAACTTGTTCAACCTTATTGAGAGGTTTACTGATATGTTTTCCATTCTGTTTTATTTTAGTTTCTTTTAAAATGGTTTCTTAACAATGTAACAAGACAAAAGACTGATATTTTATGATGATAGAGGGGACACTACATCAAGAAGACATAATACTTCTTAATATACCCAATCAAGAAGCACAAAATATATAAAGCAATTACTCATAGAACTAAAGGGAGAAACAGACCAAAATACAGTTATAGTTGGAGATCTTAATACTCCATTGACAGCTCTAAATGATCATTTAAACAGAAAATCAATAAAGAAGTATCAGCCTTCAGTGACACATTAGATGTAATGGACATAATTAACGTATACAGAGCTTTTCATCCCAGGACATCAGATTATACGTTCTCCTCTTGAGACCGTGCACATGGAACAGTCTCAAGAATAGACCATATGTTAGGTCACAATACTAGTCTCAAAAAATTCAAGAAGATTAGAATTATACCAATCATATTCTCTGAGCACATGCCTTTACATGAGAAATCAACTGCAAAAAGGAAGTAAGGAAACCCACGAACATGTGGAGATTAAACAAGATACTACTAAAAAATGACTGAGTCAAAGAAGAAATAAAAGGTGAAATCAAAAGATATATAGAGACAAATGAGAGTGACAACATAACATATCAAAACTTCCCAGATGCAGCAAAAGTGGTAATAAGAGGACAGTTTATATCATTACAAGCCTATCTCAAGAAACAGATCCCAAGTAAACAACCTAACATTACATCTTAAAGAACTAGGAAAAAAAAACCCAAGGTAACCCAAATTCACCAAAGTCAGAAGAAGAAAGAAAATAATAAAAATTAGAACAGAATTCAATGAGATAGAAAACAAAAAAGACTATACAAAAAATTATTACAACAAAGAACTGGTTATTTGGAAAGATTAATTAAGTTGAAAAACCCCTGGTTAGACTCACTAAGGAAAAAGAGAAAAGACCCATATAAACAAAATCAGAAATGAAGGAGGAGAAGTTACCACAGATACCACAGAGATACAAAGGATCATACTGGAATACTATGAAAGACTATATGCCACCAAAGTCATCAACCTAGAAGAAATGGATAAGATCCTAGAAATATATAACTTTCCTAGACTAAATCATGAAGAACTGGAAAATTCTAAACAGATTAGCAGTGAGAAAATTGAAGCAAACATCAACCTCCTCCCCCCTGCAAACAAATAAACAAAGTACAGGACCAGATGGCTTTACTGGTGAATCCTACCCAACATTGAAAGATTTAAAACCTATCATTATCAAATTCTTCCAAAAAATTAAAGAGGAGGCAATAGTTTCCAGTACATTTTATGAGGCTAACATGACCTGATAGAAAACATGGCAGGGATAATACAAAAAAAGAGAATTACAGACCAGTATCTCTGATGAATACAGATGCAAAAATCCCAAAAAACTAGCAAGTCAAATACAACAACACATCAAATAAATAATACATAATGATCAAGTGGATTTGTTCTAGGGGCACAAGAATGGATGAACATATGCATATCAATTAGTGCAGTACACCACATTAACAAAAGAAAGGATAACAATCATATGGTCTTATCAATAGATGCAGAAAAAGCACTTGATATGATACAACATGTATTTATGATTAAAACAATCAATAAAATAAGAATAGAAATAAAGTACCTCAACATAACAAAAAGTCATATATAACAAACTATTAGCCAATATCATAAGTCAGTGGTGAAAAACTGAATGCTTTACACCTAAAATTAGGAATAAGAAAAGGATGCCCACTCTCACCAATCTTATTCAACATAGTTCTGGAAGTCCTAGCCAGAGCAATAAGACAAGGGAAAGAAAGAAAAGGCATCCAGGTTGGGAAGGAAGTAACAGTGTCACTTTTTCCAGATGACATGATTCAGTACATAGAAAACCCAAAAGACCCCAACAAAAATCTTTTAGAAACAATAAACAAATATAGTAGAGTTTCAGGATACAAAAATCAATGTACAGAAATCCACTGCATTCCTGTATACTACCAACAAAACTTCAGAAAAAGAAATGAAGAAACAATTAGCAATTGCGACCAAAAAAAAAAAAATAAAATAGAATAAATTCAACAAAGGATGTTGAAGACCTATATATTGAAAAATTAAACCATTATTCCCTGGCTGGTGTGGCTCAGTGAACTTGTGCCAGCCTGTGAACCAAATGGTCACTGGTTTGATTCCCAGTCAAGGCACATGCCTCGATTGTGGCCTAAGTCCCCATTAGGGAGTGATCCATAGGCAACCCCTCAGTAATATTTCTTGATCTGTCTTTCTCCGTCCCTTCCCCTCTCTAAAAATATATAATAAAATCTTTAAAAGTAAAGAAAAATTAAAGCATTATTAAAAGAGATAAAAGACAATATAACAAAATGAAAAATATTCTGTGTTCTTGGACTATAAGAATCAACATAGTTAAAATGGCCATATTACCTAAAGCAATATACAGATTTAATGCAATCCCCATCAAAATCCCAATGTCACTTTTTAAAGAAGTAGAACAAGAATATCATAGATTTAGGACTTCTGGCCAAGATGGAGGTGTAAGTAGATATACTTTGCTTCCTCGCACAAACAAAAGAAAGACAACAAACACTTTTAAAACAAAACAATCAGAACTGTCAGAAAATTGAACTGTATGGAAGTCTGACAACCAAGGAGTTAAAGAAGAAACATTCATCCAGGCTGGTAGGGAGGCTGAGTCAGACAAAGGGGGTGTAGAGGACGTGCAGCAAGGCCATAGCTGGTGGACTGGGTGGTCCCATATTTGCATGGAGATAAACCAGGAGTAACAACCAGGGAGTGAGACAGACTGCACAGCCCAGGGTTCTAGTGTGGGGAAATAAAGCCTCCAAACCTCTAGCTGTAAAAACATGTGGGGGTTGTGGTAGAGGAAGAAAGAAACTCCCAGTCTCACAGGAGAGTCTGTTGGAGGGACCCATGGAGTTCTAGAATGTACACAAACCCACCCACCTGGAAATCAGCACTAGAAGGGCCCAATTTGCTTGTGCATAGCAAGGGAACTGATGAAAGCTGCACAAGAGCCAAGTAAGTGGCATTGTTCTCCCTCCGACCCCAGCCCCGCATATGGTGCCATAATGCAGCAACTTGGGTTGCCCTACCCTGGTGAATATCTAAGGCTCTGCCTCTTACAACATAACAGGCAATTGGAGAAAAAAAAAATATGGCCCAAATGAAAGAACAGATCATGGCTCCAAAAACAGAACTAAGCAGTGAAGAGATAGCCAACCTATCAGATGCAGAGTTCAAAACACTGGTAATCAGGATGCTCCCAGAAATGATTGAGTACAGATGCAAAATAAAGGAAGCAGTAAAAGCTATACAAAGTAAAAAAAAATCAAAATATGCAGGATACCAACAGTGAAGAGAAGGAAACTGGGACTCAAATCAATGATTTGGAACAGGAGAAAAAAAATAAACATTCAACTGGAACAGAATGAAGAAAAAAGAATTTAAAAAAATGAGGAGAGGCTGAGGAAACTTCTGGACAACTTTAAATGTTCCAACATCTGAATCATAGGGGTGCCAGAAAGAAGAGGAAGAGCAAGAAATTGAAAACTTATTTGAACAAATAATGAAGGAAAACTTTCTCAGTCTGGCAAAGGAAATAGACATGCAAGTCCAGGAAGCTCAGAGAGTCCCAAAGAAGTTGGACCCAAGGAGGAACACACCAAGGTACATCAAAATTAAATTACCCAAGATTAAAGATAAGGAGAGAATCTTAAAAGCAGCAAGAGGAAGGAAGAGAGTTACCTACAATAGAGTTCCCATGAGACTATCAGCTGATTTCTCCAAAAAAACCTTACAGGCTAGAAGAGGCAGGGAAAAAGTATTCAAAGTCATGAAAAGCAAGAACCTCCATCCAAGATTATCCAGCAAAGGTATTTAGAAGGGAAGGGCAGGTGAAGTGCTTTCTAGAGAACATAAAGTTAAAGGACTTCATCGTCACTAAGCCCTTATTATAAGAAATGGTAAAGGGACTTATATAAGAAAATGAAAACAAACTCCCAACTATCAACAACTCAACCTAAAAAACAGAAACAAGAACAAACTCAGCAAATAACTGAATAAATAGAACCGGAACAAAAATCACATAAATGGAGATCACATGGAGGGTTTTCAGTGGGGTGGGTGAGGGAGGAGAAGGGGGGAATTGGTACAGGGAATAAGAAGCATAATTGGTAGGTAAAAAATAGACAGAGGGAGGTTAAGAATAGTATAGCAAATGGAGAAGCCAAAGAACTTATATGTATGACCCATGGATATGGACTAAAGGGTGGGGGAAATGCTGGAGGGAGGAGTGGTGCAGGCTGGAGGGGGATAAAAGGGAGAAAAAAATGGGACAACTGTAATAGCATAAGTCAATAAAATATAGTTTAAAAAGTCATCAGATTTATATAGAACCAGAAAAAAAAATCAGAATAGCCAATGCAATTCTCAGAAAAAAGAATGAAGATAGAGGTATTGTACTACCTGACTTCAAATTATAATTCTGAGCTATGGTAATCAAAACAGCGTGGTATTGACAGAAAACAGACACAAATCAATGGAACAGGTTGAGAGTCCGGATTTAAAACCACATGTATATGGGCAGATAATTTTCAACAAAGGAGTGAGAAACACACAGTGAAGAAAAGCCTCCCTAGTAAATGGTGCTGGGGAAATTGGAAAGTCACATGCAAAAGAATGAAATTAGACTACAGGTTGTCCCCATGTACAAAAATTAATTCAGAATGGATCAAAGACTTAAATATAAGATCTGAGATAATAAATTTCATAGAAGAAAACATAGGTACTAAACTATGGACCTTGGTTGTGGAGAACATTTTATGAATTTGACCCCAAAGGCAAGGAAATAAAGGCAAAAATAGATTAATGAGACTGTACTAAACCAAAAAAGCTTCTGCCCAGCAAAAGAAACCAACAATAAAACAAAGAGGCAACCAATTGAATGGGAGATGATATTTGCAAACAACAGCTCTGACAAAGGTTTAACATCAAAAATATATTAAAAAACTTAACACCAAACAAACAATCCAATTGAAAATGGGCAGAGGACTTGAACAGACACCTCTCCCCAGAAAGACCTACAAATGATAAACATATATGAAAAGATGTTCAATCTCATTAGCTATTAGGGAAATGCAATTCAGAACTACCATGAGATACCACCTCACACCTGTTAGAATGGCTGTTATGAACAAGTCAAGTAATGACAAGTGCTGGAGAGGTTATGGAGAAAAGTGAATCCTCATTCATTGCTGATGGGAATGTAGACTGGTACAGGCACTTTGGAAAACAGTCTGGTGATTGCTGAAAAAATTAGGAATAGAGTTACCATATGACTCAGCAGTCCCTCTCCTCGGTATCTACATCAACAAACTAAAAACATGTATTTGCAAAGATATTTGCACTCTATGTTTATTGCAGCATTAATCACAGTGGCCAAGACATGGAGACAACAAAAGTGTCCTTTGATAGAAGATTGAATAAAGATGTGGTATGTGTACACAATGGAATACTACTCAGCCATAAGAAAAGATGAAATACTGCCATTTGTGACAACATGGATAGACCTTGAGAATAGTATACCAAGTGAAATCAATCAGTCAGAAAAAGCTAAGAACCATTGGATTTCACTCATATATGATATAAAAACTGAAACGCATGGACACAGACAACAATGTTGTGGTTGCCAGAGGGAAGGAAGTTGGGAGGTTGGGAGGTGAAGGAGGCCTAATATATGGTGATGGAAGATGGTTTGACTTTAGGTGGTGGGCACACAATGCAATATACAGATCTAGTATAGAACGTAAATTGAAACCTATATAATCTTATTAACCAATGTCAACCCAACAAATTTAATATAAAAATAAAAAGAAAAAAGAAAATGGTTTCTTAATTAGGTGCTTAATTTTAATACAATCCAGACTTTGATTTTTTTGTAACACTTTATCTTTGCCTGTCAAAAAGAGGTCACGTTGCACTCAAATGTTTGGAATAAAGGCATACCCCCTTGGAAATTAGCCTGAACTAGGGTAAGAAAAAAATGGCCTATTATACTTTTCCTCCAAACATTTTCATTTCCTAGTACTGACTCCTTATTGCCTCTTTATTTAAACCAATCTTTTTATTTCACTAGGTCCAGCATGTTTTTTTACTGGAATATTGTTAAAAACAAGGCCCAGGGAAAAATAACTAATGAAACAGCTGGGTCAATCAGGAAGTCTTGTCTTATTAAGTAACACTTATTAACTGTATTGGATTAACTATAACTTTAAAAAGGAGGCTTCCCTCCACATCTTTGGCAAAAATCTTAGGTAACTTATAAGAAGGAAAAAATTTTTTCTTGCTGAGGCTTAGAAAAATGTGGTATTTGAGATAAAAAGTCATTATGACAACTCTTAGGATGTTGGATTTTGTTGCTGACACATCTTACATTCTGTTACTATTCAGCCTGCAAAACTATTGGAATTTAATTAAAATCATATTAGTAAAAACGTTCCTTACAGTGCTTCCAGAGAAGTCTCTGAAATACCTGATAGACCCAGGTACTGGATGTCTGACCATTCCCCTGGATGTGTGTGCATGCGCGTGTGCACACATGCACTCACACAACTTCAGCCTACATTTTTTAACAGTATTGTCTTGCACTGGGTAGTAACAGATCTCTAAGCTTCCCCTACTACTCGAAAGAAACTAATCAATCCAAAGAACTGAATTGTAATCTCTATGAAATAGCAACAAGTTCCTTTCTGTTCATCCTTTTAAAAAAATGAACAAACTTAAATGTTCTTAACCTCACATTTTCAATGAATTTCTCAGAGTATTAGCTGAGCTTTTGTATTTCAAGTGCCCTTTTTAAGTAAATGAATTCTCCAGATTCTCCATTCTTCTAATTCTAAATAAATCAAATTTGGAAGGATAGGTTGAATAGGACAAGAAATGAAGCACGTATGACATTCTTGTTTGTGGTAATTTTGTATTATGTAGACCTTTTTCATAGATAATGGTGACAACAAGTTCTTTGTAAAAAAGTGACACTGAATTTCTTATTTTATTGTTTTTTTTCAGAGAAAAAATAATGAAATACTTTTACCATGGGTGAGACTTGCAAATATTTCTCTTAGAGTAAAAATTTTATTATTTACTATAATGATATGTACTGTGATAAAATCTTGGAAAAGAAATACTTAACCATTTGACAACCTACTTTAAGGACTATAAACTAATAGTGTAATATACACAAAAATGTTAATTTTGTGTATATTATGAATTTGTTTTTTAAAGCAATATACATACTTGTTTGTATAATGTATACACATATATTTACTTATTATTGTGTCTGGTTCTTTTTTGTGTTTTGAACTAATTTTTGTGAATAAAATTTAAGTATTTTGGGAAATCCTATATTTATCATAATTAGTATTAACAGAAAAAGGCTAATTTAGCTTACAAAAAATTTCCATGTACAATCACACCATGTATATATTAATAGTATAAAAAATGTCAATGTGTTTGAAGTAGCAGCCAAAATGTAGATTCTTAAAAGTCTATTTGGGATTTTCCAATGTTTTTTTTTTTGTTTGTTTTTTGTTTTTTAATTAATAGGTGAGTTTGGGATACTATAAAGTGAAACTTTGACTAGTAAGGTTTGGGCCTGTTCAGTGCTGCAAAACAGTGAAAGCTATCTTCAAAGCTAGTTTTAATTACCACAAAGATACCATTCTTTGTCTGTATATGCAATTCATAGAATAATATTAGCCTGAAGAACCTCATGTGCAGATATTTTCCTTTTATTTATTTATTTTTTTGTCTTTAAGATTTTATTTATTTTTAGAGAGGGGAAAGGAGGGAGAAAGAAAGGGAGAGAAACAGTGTGTAGTTGCTTCTCATGCACCCCCTACTAGGGACCTGGCCTGCAGCTCCGGCCTGTGCCCTCACTGGGAATCAAACCACCGACCCTTTGGTTCGCAGGCCAGCACTCAATGCACTGAGCCATACCAGCCAGGTCTTCATTTATTATTAAGTCTAATTTTACCAATTTATAAATTCAGTAAGGCATTGTGCATATTGTATTTTGAGAACCTTAAGAGTTGAGTTAGTGCACATTATTGTACCTTACCTATAAAGTACTCTTCTTAATCATCTTGGGCACTTTAGTTCCTGATTAAAAACAAACAAACAAACAAACAGTTTTTTCCTTGTAATCATAAAAAGTGTGATTTTATTTGTTATCAATTAGAACCATCTCAAGGAAATACAATCAGCTTTTAGTTATCTCTGCTATTTGGTCTTACATTTGGCCTCCAAAAATAATGATAATTTGCTTTTCATGCCATGCACATGGCTTATATTTTTCCCTTGTTTTTGCCATGTTTGTAATTGCACGTTGGTGGTTTTCAGTGATGCTACTTGACCTAAGTTTTTAATCTACCATCACGGTGCAGGATCAAGACCAACTATCCATGTGGAGAGGTAATGGCTGAGGAAGTGAGGGGAATGAGGATAAGAATGGAAAGGCACAGTAGCAAGGCAGCTTCAGGGGAAGCCTTAGGTAGTGCTCCTGGGATGTATGACATGGACAGTCCACAGCCCATGTAATCAAGGGTTAATTCCATAAAAAGAAATAACTTTTAATTAAATAAAATGGAGGTTGTTTTGTGATAAATTTCTCTGATAATACACTTCTTTTATTTGTAATTCCCTAGTTAATAAGGTTTAAATATATGGATTTGTTTCATGATATGTTGAAGACTATAAATACGTATGTATTAACTCTAAATGCTGATATTGTATGTACCTAATGTATGACAGATAGAAAAGACAAGTAAATTTAAATATTGAAGGCTATTTATTTGTTGCTAAACTTGAACACCAGTACTCCATGAGATACCTATTTTACAAATTATGAAAATTGCAGATTCATCATATAATTTTTAATTGGTCAATTAAAGGGAGGCATATATGTAAGAAGTATTTGTAATTGCTATGAATTTTACTAGAAAAAATTGCTATTTTTTTCTAATTTAGTTTTTTTTCCTCAATATTTGCTCAAGTTCTGTGATACGATCTCCATAAGTGAGAAGCCCCTGGCGGAACAGGAGTGGTACCATGGTGCGATTCCCAGGATAGAAGCACAGGATCTGTTAAAACAACAAGGGGACTTCTTGGTGCGAGAGAGCCATGGGAAACCTGGTGAATATGTCCTTTCTGTATATTCTGATGGACAGAGGAGACACTTTATCATACAATATGTTGATGTACGTTTCTAATTTAGTTTTATATGTGTATTCTGATGTAGTTCATTGTGGTATAATGGTAATAAAATGATGAATAGATTTTTGGTAAATGCCTGTAAGACTTAGAGTTTAGCACTTAATTTGTTTTTGCTGAATCCCTTAAATACAATGCTCCAAAACTCATTAAAATGTTAATCTTATTAAGGAAATATGTACTTTAAATATTGTAAATTAAAAATAGTTGTTATGTATAAATATTTAAAGTACTTGAATTAAATTTGAACATTAAAGATTTTAAATTGAAAATAGAAATAATGTGACTATCATAATTTTTTTCTGAAGAAATTTATTTATGAATTTATTCTCTTGAAATAGGCCCTTGATATTGTATTCAAAAGTGGTATCATGGGAGATTTTAAAGAAATATTTTATTAAGTAGCAATAATAAAATTCCCTAATGAGTAGCATAATGATAGCTGAACTGTTTTATGATTCCTTTAGGATTAAGTATTTTTCTCCTTTATGTATACGCTATTGCTTGTTGGCATTAATAAACCATAAATAGAAATTGATGAAAAATTTAAAAATAATCTATTACATTTCTTGTTCTAATACTAATATATTTATTGGAATTTGTTTAATCATTGCTAAACTACCTTTGATGTCTTTTACATACTTTATTAAGCTTTAAACAGATGAAGTATAATCTTAAATTTTGTTTAACTTTGCCATTGAGAAATTTTAATATTTTGGCATATGAGGAGGAGTTGATGCCTTTATTTGTCATTTTTTACTCCATCATTTCAAATGGCATGCTGCCAGTCTACAAGATTTCAGTTTTTGTCCAGGCACTAGAGTGACATTAATTACCTCACAAAAGATTAAACCATTAGCATTGGATGAACCTCATGGGGGTTCTTAAAATAGATACATTGATCAGTAATTACTATGTATATATGTGTGTGTATTGATGTAGTTATCTGTCTATCTATAATTCTGAGATGAAATTCACATTTCATGAAAGTAAGCGTTTAAAAGTATATAGTTCAGTGGCATTTGGTATATACATATTTAATAACTATATTTAGATGACAATAGATGCCATTCAGATGGGTTAAAGGAAATGTCTGTTAAAAGTATGTATTATAATTTTTACCTTACTTGTTTTTTTTGCTTAGTATTCATACTTCAACTCGATAGTCACATTTGCTTACTCTCATACATCTGACTTACTGTTTTTAGTAGTGTGCAATTCCTTATTTCTTTTTTTAATATTTTATTTTTTATGCTATCACTGTTGTCCGACTTTTCCCTTCTATGTTCCCCCACCCACATCAATAATCAGTTCCCTCACCATTGTCCATGTCCATGGGTCCTTCTTATATGTTCTTTGACTAAAAATCCCTTCACTTTCTTTCAGTCAGTCCCCACCTTCCCCCTTTCCTCTTACAGCTGTCAATCTAAGTCTTCATAATTCTCTCTCTGGTTTATTTTTACTTTATTTTTTTCATTAGGTTCTTCTTATAAGTGAGATTATATGGTATTTGTCTTTCTCCAACTGGCTCATATCACTTAGTATAACAGTCTCCAGTTCCATGCGTGCTGTCACAAAAGATAGGAATTCCTTCTTTCTTTCTGCTGCACAGTATTCCATTGTGTAAATGTACCACAGGTTTTTTTTTAAACCACTCATCTACTGGTGGGCTCTTTGGCTGTTTCCAAATCATGGCTATTGTAAATAGTGCTGCTGTGAACATGGGGGTGTATAAATTCTTTTGAATTGGTGTTTCTTCATTCGTTGGGTATATTCCCAGCTATGGAATCACTGGATCAAAAGGCCGATCCATTTTAATTTTTTGAGGAAATTCTTTTCTGTTTTCCACAGTGGCTACACCAGTCTGCATTCCTACCAACAGTTCACTAGAGTTCCCTTTTCTCCACATCTTCACCAGCATTTGATGTTTGTTGATTTATTAATAAAAGGCAATCTGACAGGTGTGATGTAATATCTCATTGTGGTTATAATTTCCTTTTTTAAAAATTTTTTAAAGATTTTATTTATTTAGTTTTAGAGAGAGGGGAAGGGAGGAGAGGAAGAGAGGGAGAGAAACATCAATGTGTGGTTGCCTTTCACATGGCCCCCACTAGGGACCTGGCTTTCAACTCATGCATGTGTCCTGCCTGGGAATCGAACCAGCAACCCTTTGGTTCTCAGCCTGCATTCAGTCCACTGAGTTACACCAGCCAGGCTGTGGTTATAATTTTCATCTCTCTCATGGTTAGTGATGTTTTTTCATATGTCAGTGGGCTATCTATATGTCCTCCCTCCTTAGAGAAATGTCTATTCAAGTCCTTTTCACATTTTTTAATTGGATTGTTTCTTTCCGGTGTGGAGTCATGTAAGTTCTTCATATATTTTGGAGATTAAACCCTTGTCCCATGTATTATTGGCAAATATGCTCTCCCATACAATTGGTTCCTTTTTTATATTGTTGATGGTTTCTTTAGCTGTGAGGAAGCTTTTTAATTTGATGTAGTCCCATTTATTTTTTCTTTCCCTTTATTTCTAATGCCTTAGATATATTGGCAAAAATATTGCTATGTGAGGTGTCCGAAATGTTACTACCTGTGTTTTCCACTAGGATATTTATGGTATCATGACTTATATTTAAGTTTTTTATCCATTTTGCATTTATTCTGGTGTGTGGTGTAAGATAGGGGTATAGTTTCATATTTTCTCCCATGTACGTACTAGTCTAATTCTCCCAACACCATTTATTGAAAAGACTGACTTTACTGTGTTGTATGCTCCTGTCCACTTTGTCAAATGTTAATTGATCTTAAAGACATGGGTTTATTTCTGGGCTGTCTATTCTGTTCCATTGATCTATGTGTCTGTTCTCATTCTAGTGCCAGACTGTTTTGATTACGGTGGCCTTGTAGAATATTTTGAAATCAGTTATTGTGATCCCTCCAACTTTGTTCTTCTTTCTCAACATTGCTGAGGCTATTCAGTGTTGTTTTTTGTTCTATATATGTAAATTTTTGGAATATTTGTTCTAGATTTATGGAATATGCCTTTAGTATCTTGATAGGAATTACACTGACCCTATAGATTGCTTTGGGTAGTATGGACATTTTAATGATGTTAATTCTTCCTATCCATGAACATGGTATGGAAGAATTACGCTTCTAGTTATTTGTATCCTCCTCAGTTTCTTCAGTGTCATAGTTTTCTAGTACAGGTCTTTTACCTCCTTGGTTAAATTTATTCCCAGGTACTTAATTTTTGTTGTTGTTGCAATAGTAAATGGTATTGTTTTCTTAGTTTCTGTTTCTGTTTATTATTGGTGCTATCAATTTCTGAATATTGACTTTGTATCCTTCTGCTTTGCTAAATTCATTGATTTGGTCTAGTAGTTTTTTGGTGGAGCCTATTGGGTTTTCTATGTATAGTACCATGTTGTCTGGGAATAGTGACAGCTTTACTTCCTCTTTTCCAATTTGGATGCCTTTTATTTCTTTCTCATGTCTGATCACTGCAACTAGGACTTCCAGTACTGTGTTGAATAAGAATAGCAATAGCGGATACCCCTGTCTTGTTCCTGATCTTAAGGGAAATGGTTTTAGTTTCTGCTCATTGAGTATGATGTTGGCAGTAGGTTTTTTGTATATGGCCTTTATTATATTGGGGTCTGCTCCCTCTATTCCCACTTTGCTGAGTGTTTTTTATCATAAATGGTGCTGGATTTTAGGAAATGTTTCTTCTGCATCTATTGATATGATCCTATGATTTTTGTCTTTCATTTTGTTTATGTGATGTATCAGGTTTTATTGTCTTGTGGATATTGTACCATCCTTGCATCTCTGGAATAAAACCCACTTTATCATAGTGCATGATCTTTTTGATGTATTGCTGGACCCAGTTTGCTAATATTTTGTTGAGGATTTTAGCATCTATGTCCATCAGAGATATTGGCCTGTAATTTTCTTTCTTTGTCATGTCTTTGCCTGGTTTTGGAATTAGGGTAGTACTGGCCTTGAAAAAAAGTCTTCCCTCTTTCTGAATTTTTTGGAATAGTTTGAGAACGATAGTTGTTCTTCTTTGAATGGTAAGTAAAATTTGTCTGTGTAGCCATCTGGTCCATGGCTTTTGTATGTTGGGAGTTGTTTCATTATTGCTTCATTTTCATTAGTTATAATTGGTGTATTCAGCTTTTCTTCTTTTTCCTGATTCAGTTTTGGAAGATTGTATGTTTGTAGAAATTTTTCCATTTTGCCCAGGTTGTCCAATGTCTTAGCATATATTTGTTCACAGTAGTTTCTTACAGTCCTTTGTGTTTTTGTGGTATCTTTTGCTACTTCTTCTCTTACATTTCTGAGTTCATTTATTTGGGTCCTCTCTCTTTTTTTCTTGATGAGTCTGGTTATAGGTCATTCCTTATTTCTTTGTCAAACTCTTTTATAATTTGTATGTGCCTTTGTTATGGATGTAAATAAGCTTTCCCATTAAAACCTGTAAATATGCTGCCAATATTTATAAAATGGCATGAGAATTATTGAGGAAAAGTCAAAGGTAAAGTGTAAAATACCTACATATGTTTCCTTCTTATATTTTAAGCTCTGAAACTTACAATTTTCATATGATTTTTATGATTTTTTAATTAAATAAGACTGGAATTTTTAAATTACCTCTTCTAGTTTAAATGTAACTACAGAATTTAAATTAGTATTCTTAGAAACAAAGAAAGGGTACATTTGCAAATTATAACTTGTCGTTAATATTGCCATTTTGTTTTAAGTGACTAAAATAAAAGGCATAATGTATTCTAAAACTAAGACATTGTTACAAGTTCACACTTGAAGATTTTTTTCGTCTTCCTTCTGTTACTGAAATTTTGCAAAGATCCCTATTAAGATTAGAGTGCTTATATTTCTGTGAATGCCTCAGGTTTTTCACTGCTTAATTTCACTTTGTTCATTCTCACTAAATAATGTTGAGTTCTTCAATCAGTTGAAAATAGGAGTTTGAATGTGATGCAGACTGGGGAGGTTTTAATTCTTTTTCATATGTGTAGGTGAATCTTCTGTGAGCTAAAATTATCTATTTCTTTTCTCATTTACCTGTTACCTAGAAGTGGGTCAATAAATGGAGGAATATGTTACCAGATACTGAATGACTTCCTATTATATTTCAAAGACTGTATAGTATAATATAATAGTAGATTATAAAATCTGTACATAAATAAAAGGTTAGGTGTCCTAAGAGATAAAGAAATATGGGATTTTAGAGAATGTAAAAATATCAAGCAGTTGGTCAATGAAAAAAGCACTAGACTGAGAAGACTTGGATTCCATTCCCAGCTCTTCATTTTGTAAGCTCTATGCCTTTGGAAATAATGGAGTTAATAGTTTATATAGTGATTGTGAGAATCAATTTACTGAATATACTTTGTAGGTGAGGAGTGCTATGCAAATATTAGGTATTTTTATTGCTGTTTGATGATGAGAGAAAATACAAATATTACTTGGCAGTAAATATTAATATAATTGGAAAAGTTAACTAAGTTTTTTTGTTTCTATGAGATTTATTTATGAAATTTAAATAGTAATGAAAGTGTTTTAGAATTTATATATGTGCTCACTTTACTGTGGTGATTTGGAACCAAATCTGCAATGTTCTTTGAGATATGCCTGTATTTAGGTTTAAGGTATTCAACGATCATGAATATGTTCTTTTTAGCAGTAGTGCCTCTGTCAACTAAAGTCTAGTGTGGCAATTATTTTGAAGCTTTTTTTATGCATATCATAGTTATTTCTTAACATGGTGTGAACCTCTGCCATTATAACTGATCAAGATGGACACACTTTCAAGTTTTACATTTTTTACTACTCTAGTAGAGAATATCTGTTTTAGTTGGTTCATGCCAGAATAATTGTACCTTTTTATTGGATATTAAACAAATTAATTTCATGAAGCCAGATATATTAAACGTATCTAAGGCTATCTGAACCTAAGTGTATTTCTAGTGTTCCTTACTGATCTGTTCCACAGTTACTGTCCTGTTTATGGTGCTTGATATAAAGTGATATTATGAGTTTGTACCTAAAACTGTTTATTTTGTATCATAAAATGATAATAGATTTCATAGAGATTTAAATAGCTTTGTTCTATTTGATAAGTAAATATATATTTATCAGATCTTTGCTTTTGTATATGATAAAACAGAAAATACATGTGCTAAAACAGAAGTACTCCAGGAAAAAAACTGATGCTATTATAGGAAAGTGCCAAGTCATAGTTTTCTAATTTGTTTATCTGACAAATGAGTGTTTATCTAAATGCTCATTTTTACAAAATACCATGTTATGCATAGTAAGGAGATGAAATGAAAAAATGTGTGGCTTACTTTTCTCAGTGGCCTTAAAACCTACTAGGTGTGAGACATTGGTAGAATTTATAAATGGAGAAATACTAAAGATACAGAATTAGAAATGATTGAACCAAGAAATTTGAAATAACCTATGGTGATGAATTAAAAGTAAAAACATAATAAATATTTTTAAATAAAATGGGTAAACCTCTATGTAATGCTATGTCATCTCTTCTTTCATTCATTCAGGAAATATTATTTGAGCAAGTATTATGTAAGACATAGGAATATGGGCCAATAAACACCATAGCACAAAAGGGGAGGTTGTAATTACTGTGTGAAATTTGGGATTAGTTCAATGCATTAAAATATTATTCATTCAATAGACATTTATTGGATTTCTATCGTGTGCTAAATTCCATTTTGAGCTGATGGATTTAGTCTCTGAAGGTACCCATTAGCTTTACGTACTTTGTTTTGTTGCCACAATCTCAGGCTCTTTGATTCAATCTTTAAATTCATGCCGTGGGACTTTTGGAAGACTAAGTGAAAGCAAATAGAAATCCAAAACTTGTTTGGTTGACAGTTAATTCCAAGTGTGTGGCCTTATTATTGTGCACTTAGGATTATTTAACCATTCCACTCCAACCATTTAAGGACCCAAAGGAAGGCAGTAAGTACCTTGTAGTCAAAATGACATTGTCATTAATACACTATTTTCTTTGCCACTGACACAGAGACTTAGGAAACTTCCTTCTTAACAATAAAATAAAGCCATTTCAAAACCTTATTATTGTTAATTTCCAGGAAACACTAAGGGAGTGAATGTTCTTAAGGCCCAGGAATATAATGGTGGAGCTGAGAGGGATGGTACAGTCTGAGAGGGATGCCCACAGTCATTCATAAACACATACTGTACATAGTTATAAACTATAGTAAGTTCTGTAAAGATACACAGTGCTATAAAAGGTTTTAACTGGGAAAGTTAAGGTAGTTAAGTTTGCAGTACTATCTGAATATGAATGAAAGTTAACTAGGAAAAGCCATACCAAACCTTACTAATATTATTCGCCAAGCTCTCACAAATTCTTCTTGTGTACTGGTTTAATTAGTTATTTATAATTATTCAATATGCCATTTTTATTTGAGAAAGCTAAAGTTTATTTTTTATATTTTTAGGTATTTTACAAAAAAATAGAAGTATCTTAGTATTTTGTTTTTTATTCAGCTTATTCATCCCAGCCTTTTTCAGAAATTATTTTTTCTTTTTTTATATTTTTTTTTCCTCAAGCTTGCTTATCTTTGGTTTTGTTTCAGGAGATCTACTGAGGCAATTTTAGCATGCATTGAATCCCCTTCTCATTTCTGTGTGCTTATTCTGTTCTGTTTGACTTCCTTCTTAACCGCAGTCTTTTCAAAATATGTACAGTAGCAAAATCTGTTTTTATGTGTTTTTCATCTATGTACATGAATGATTCTTAAGTAGCACAGTGATAACTCAGGAGCAATTCTACCTGTAGTAAATGTTTTAAAAACACAAATAATACATACTCTTGATAGAAATTCAAAATATATATCATGGAATGTGACCTTCACAATAGCAGCCCCCTTATGGCTTTTGTGTAGTCTTTGAAAAATCAAAAAATATAATCTAATTATATATATAGCTATATAATTTCAATTTTATAAAATTGAGTCATATTTTTATTTATACTTCAAGTGATATTTTATTTTTCAAGTGATACATTATGTGATATTTATGATATACAACTAACAACAAAATGATCTTTATAGTCATTTACTCTCTACTACAATTTTTTATTGCTTCTTTTGGAATTCATATAAGAGATCATTAGAAACAATCTTATTCAAAGAGAAGTCTCTTATTTGAAAGTTGGTCTGAATTTTCTCAGTGATGTTATTGTTAAAGCATGTAGAAAATGTTTAAAAAAATCCTTCTGTATGCGATTCCAACCTTGGTTTATCTGAGTTATAAGAAATTTATACAGATTTGTAGAAGGTCAAATGTAACATTCAGAACTTTGACTGTATCAAGAAACAAGTCCTCAACAGTTTTAATGACTGTACTACTCTTGACCTTTTAGTTGCTTCATAAGTACACAGTCTTAACATCATTTTTAAATTCATTATTTTCATCTTTAGGAAAGTGAGTTTTATAGTTTGCACTGTGTTCAGACTCAGAACTTCAGATTGCTTTAAAAATAATTGCTGTGGATCAGTTTCTTATTTCAACCCATGAAGGAAGTACTACTGCCTGTATTACTCACTGTATTGGTCCAGCACTGTTACTGTGTCCAATGGCAGAAAACTGCCTTTCATTGAAAAGCTAGATACATTCTTAAATTAAGAAAAGGTAACCGAAAATCACCATCATTTTGTTTACTATTTTCTCCTTATATGAGGTACATTAGAATTTTATATAAGACATTATAACACTAAAGTCTGATTTGAAATTTCATTCTGTGTGGACTTCATCTCATTACTTACCTTTTATAAAACATCATACTTCAGTATGTTCAGTTTATGTGAGATTATGAACTTCCAGTATTTATTTCTGTGTTAAGTTGTCTTATTTGTGGCTTTAACTTTACAATCATTTTATATGCATTGCATTTCATTCAGTCATACCTGTTTATTTATTTATCCAGTGAATGTATGCCAGGCACTGTTCTAGACCATGGGCGTACTGTGATAAACAAAATAAATGTAAAAATATATCATGCCATGTGCTCTCATTTTAGAAGAGAAGGAGATAGACAATAAACAGAATAAGTAACTGAAATATATATGGTGTTAGATAGTAATAAATTCTAAGGAGGAAAATTCAGTAAGAAAAAGGAGGTAAGGAATATAGCTAAGATGAGAAAATGAATAATGAATATTGTATAGGGTGACCAGAGTAGAGCTAACAGAAAATGTCACATTTGATGAAAGACTGGCATTAAGTAAGGGGTCCACAACCCATATGAACATCTGATTAAGTATTTTAACAAATGTAATCGTCCTAAGGAAGGAATGCATATAGTACATTTATAAAACAAGACAGAAATGTGTGTGACTACAGTGGAACAAGGTAGTGGTAAGAGATGAGGTAAGAGAGATGATAGAGCACAGATCATTACCTTTATGGGTCATGGTAAAGACTTTGGCTTTTATTCTGAGGGAAATAAGAATTTTGAGTAAAGTAATAGAATGATATAATATATCCCTTGGCTGAAGGAAGGCAAAGGGAGAAACAGTATACATAAATACATATATTTAACTTTATTGAGAAATAATTGACAGGTATAATTGTGTATGTTTAAAGTATACAGTGTAATTGGTTGATATGCATTGTAGTATGAATACCAAGATCAAGATAATTAACATATTCATTACCTCACATAGTTTACTTTTAACCATTTCTAAATACATAGTTCAGAAGTGTTAAGTGTATTCACACATTGTGCAAGAATAGTTTTTAAATGGAACTCAAATGGAATGGAATGTGTTGATGAATGCAGTCATGCTGAAGCAATGACATTATATTTATTCTACTTTATTGTTCTTTCTCCAGAATATGTATCGATTTGAAGGCACTGGTTTTTCAAACATTCCTCAACTTATAGATCATCACTATTCAACAAAACAGGTCATCACTAAGAAATCAGGTGTCGTGCTGCTGAATCCTATTCCTAAGGTAGGTGTATATATATATATATACACACACACTTTCTTTGTTTTTAAAGAATGCTTCATGAGTTAACATTTCCCACACTAAATAAAGTTCTTAGATTATTTGTAGAAGTTTGGAAACAAAAGGGCTTTGTGATTACTACTCATACAAATAGAGTTGAAGCATTTTCCTTGGTTTTATTAAGATGGGTTGCCTTTTTATTCAATGTTTGCTAGGCTACAAATGGCCTAGCTTTTTTTACCCCCAGTTTTTTGTTTGTTTGTTTGTTTGTTTGTTTTTGTTTCTGAAAAACTTGAGGCTTTTCTTTACTTTGTTAGGTTCAGTCTTTGAAAATGTTCAGTTAATACAACATTTGAGGATATAAATTTTAAAAAAGTGTCCAAAAATCATGAGTAAATCAGAATTTTAATTTTGGGCGTTAAGTTTATAATATGTATTTACAATATATAAGGCATTGGAACTTTTAAAAACTAATTTACTCTTCTCAAAGACAATAAGTTATAACTTGTCTATGTGAACCCTGGTAGCTGGGTAAGAGATAGTTCTAGGTCATTTTGACCTCTGAAATCTATCACAGGACACACTACTTTCATGGATTTAAGAGATTTGTGAGGTAAGGAATGAGGAGGGTTTGTGCATTTAAGTTAAGACCTCTGGGGCCTGGACCAAAGTAGTACAGTGGAGCTAGTCAGCTTTTAAGTGCTTCCAATGTTTCAGGAAGTGGGTTGGAGTTGGCAAAAGCCCTTTCCTTTGGGTGCTCTCTGCTATGAAGAACAGTGTGGAAATAGGGAAGTGATTAAACCTGGAAAGCTAATATTTGCTAATTTGATTGTTATATATGTAAGGATAACTTTTAATATGCACTAAGTGTTACTCCCAAGAATTCAAGTGTACAATCCAGGCTGAGCTAAGGAAATTTCAAAGACAATTGTTATACTTTCGTTTGGTAGTCTGGAACAGAATGTCCATATTTGTACTTGGATGTCATTGCTCAGTCTTTACTTGCAGGCTGAGTTTAAAAACTCCTCTCATGGAAGATATGACAGTTGCTAAACACTAATTCTGTGGCTAAGGCATTGACCATCTTGCACAGTCCAGAATTATGAGTTAGTATTCATAATTTGTTAGTATTTTTCCATCCTCCCTTTACAATTTTAATTGCAGAATATCCTATAAAAATTCTTATTTAGTCTGGACTAGGTTGTCTCATTTTTTTCTCTGGTTAAAAAAAGGTCTATCAATGTGTTCTCTTCCATCAGTGAATAGCAGCTGTTGTCTTGGGGAATTTTAAGAGCTCTTTAGTTAAAGTGATGTATTCCCATGGTTTCATTTACTATTTTTACATCAGTGACTTGCAAATTTATATTTCTAGTTGAAATTTATATATTTCTCAAAACTAATGTTTTTCAACTTTTCACCTAAAACTGAGTTTATCACCTTTAACTCCAAAATATGTTCTCCTTTCTCAGTTAGTGGTACCAACAAATACCCAACTAATCAAACCATAAATGTAGGGGACAACTTTGACATTTTTTCTTCACCACCTCCCTCCCTCCAGTACTTTAAGTGCCAGGAGTTTTGTATACTTGTGTGTATGTGAAAGTATGAATTTCAATTCCTGTATATCTCAGTATGAAATAAAATTCAGTGTAGTGAGGATACTTTTTACCCATGTTAACAACTGTGTTTTTATGGATACTGATTTCCCGTTTCACAAGCCAACCAAATGTTTGCATTGTCTACTTGCTCAGCCAGGTCTAATTTGAGAGACGAAAGCCATTAACAGAGGCACATAAAAATGAAGATCTGGTCTTGAGTGGGACTATATGACTTCAAATAAAGTTGCATTTCTCACTGTATAACATTTTCATGACACGAGTCGAGTTAAATTGGAATAGATTCTCTGGATTGTTTCACAGCCAGTGATTCTTTCTCCCAAATGCCCAGCTCTGGCTGTGGAGCTGATTATCTCATCATGTTATAGTACTGGCTATGAAAATGACTGTAAACTAAAAGCTATAGAAGATTAAGGCGCTATATATGATTGTTTTATGAGGTGGAAATTTAAAGTTTATACAGCTATTAACCTGATCTAAAGTACTGATATTTGAAATATGCAAATCATTATCTCTGTTGTAAATATTGTTGTGCACTTGATTTAAAGAATCGTGTTACTCTTTCACAAAGCAGAGGTTGTGAAAGTTAGATAATTTTCAATTATAGCAGAGTACAAACTGATATGGATTTTATTATAGTCATATTATCTGTTATGTATCTTCCTTTGTGAAGTCATTTGTACTCTTATAATTGGAATCTATTTCTTGATTTAATTTGTGTAAGAAGTTAATGTCTTTGACCATAATATGTGCTATAAAACATCAAATTTCCATCTTGCCAGACTTCATTTGTAGCCTGCATAAAGAATGCTATTTTGGCCTCAATATAATTTCTGTTTATAGCAACTTACTTCTAAGACTCTTTCAATTTATTTCTTCCTTATCCATAAAAATATAAATATATCATCCTAATGCCTAACTGGAAGACACAGCTGCCAAAGTGGTCTATTTCTTATCTTCAGAGGTATAGGCAACTGGACAGTCTAGAGCTAGAAAAATAATTTAACGTTCTCATGGTAATAAAGCCAGTGGTGCCCAAGACACTCATCTCTTACCCTCTACTGGCTGCTTTCTCCTATATTATCTCCCAAAGCTTGTGTAAAGATACAGAAAATGAAAGGCATTGTTATAAACAGGGGTGACTGATCACCCATCATCCTCATCCTTATGTTTGCAACATGTAGGATATGCACATGGCCTGGTCTTTACTTGGTTTAGTTTCTGTTCAAATGTCACTCCATCAGACGGGCCTTTTCTGACTACCATGTGTGAAATGATACTTCACCTCCTATATTCCCTCCTTCCCCTTTTTCATTTCCTTCTGTTATGGTTATGTTTACCTGACATTAATATTACATATTTTAGTTGCCTGTGTCCCCCAAGTGAAATGTAAGTTTCATACAGGCCAGAATTACACTTCACGATTAGTGCAGCCTTATCCCAGTACCTAGAACATTGCTGACTCAAAGTAGCTGTTCAGCAAATATTTTTTCACAAATTGGATTCATTGAGCAATTGCTATAAGCCAGGTATTTGCTGAGTTTTTTATATGCATTATTTCATTTAACCCTTCAATATTCCTATGAAGTATTCCTATTAATCCAATACAATGTTATTGTTATTAAGACCATACACTATTACAAAGAAGGGGCTGAAGCTTAATATGAGAAATGACTTGCACAAGATAACACAACCAATAGGACTCGGAGCTGAGGTTTGAGCTCATGTTCTTAACCACTGTCTATCGGATGGATTGTAGAGTCTAGACTTTAGAGACCAGAATAAACTGATTCTTTTAAGGAACATGGATATGGATTCAAGGGAAATGAAGTATCCTTGATTTCATAAAATGTTAAATGGAAAAAGATTTTAACATATCAAAACCTGTAAGATTTTATAAAAGGAAAATCATTAAACAGTAATATTGTGTTGGAGATCTGGGATTTTGGGTAAAATGTAAGACTTAGTAAAATATACCTAGACTATATTTTAGGTTAGAAAGACATCTCACTCACCTTTAACATTTAATAATTAACATTTAATAGTTAATAATTAACATTTAATCTAGTTCAACCTTAACATTTAATAATTAACATTTAATAATTAAATCATACCTTGGTAGGTTATTTGACTTGTTACATTTAATATTTCTTCAGATTTAGCTGTTTTTTAAAAGAAATTTCTTTCTGAATGGAAATTAAAGTTCATGATTAAATTCAGGGGAGTTAGGCAGTGAGCCATTAAGGTGAATCGTAGACAAATGGCTTGCCTGCCTGCTTTTGAATCAAGTAACTGGCTTCTTATCAGATATTGGTGTAGGTTGCCAGAATATTAGAGCCAGATTTTTTTAGAGGAGAGTAAATCTTCCTGTGGCGGAAACTACCAGTGAGGAGCCAGGTTAGTGGCAACAACATTCATGATCAAACACATGCATACAGGACCATGAGAGGAAAGCTATACTTTTCATTAGTACTTGGTTTATGTATTTTAGTTTAACATCTCTTAAAAATCGGTTTACCTTATATTGAAGAATTGCTTCTCCCAATGTTACTGTTTAATGATTTTCCTTTTATAGAGGCTCCTGATAGTTTTTGATATTTAAGTCCTTTTCAATTTAACATTCAATTTAACATTCTTTTTCCTTAAATCTACATCCATGTGCCTAATTCCTTAAAATTATTTAATTAAATTATTAAAATAATTTAAAATTTTAGTGAAAAGGAGGTAGATAATAAATATATATGATTCAGTATTTACTTCTTTAGCAAATGTTTGTATAACACTCACTCTGTGCTAGGCAGTGTTCTTTATTACAGCAGAGCGCAATACATGCCATGAAATGACACAGGTCAGGGAGGTAATGACCTGAGTGTGATGATGAGTTGGGGTTTTGTGATGAGTGGGTAGGGGAGAGCTGCTTTCTTAAAATACTGTGATCATAGAAGGTCTCCTAATGAATTTTGAGGGGAAATATATGAAGCAGACCAAGGAATTTCTCTATGGTTATATGCAGTGGTAATCATAAAAGTACTTACCAGTCAGTACAATGTGAATACTACCCTATAAAAACAGATGCCAGCTTTAAGCTGGTTGAGCCATCGTGGTGTTTGGTGGCTGACTATCTCCCATGAGTGTCTGGGGAGTGTTTCTTGGTGTAAATGAGGAACTGCAGGGGCCAGGGTGGCAGGAACAGTTGTAGAAGGAGAGAGTGATGGGAGGTGAGCACAGATTTGGATTAATTTAACAACCACTATATTTTGTCTTAAGAGGTCTATTGTTTATTATATGATTTAAGAAATTCACTTCATTTGAGTAGAAACTCAGCATAAAATTTTGTAAGTTATTATAATGGGTTTCTTAAAAAGATTTGTATTTAAGAGTGTTAGTGAATATTACGGGAATACCTTTTTTCAAAGAACCTTTTTTCCCAATTCAGTGTGTGTGTGCACACGCGCGTACATGTGCCCCCCCCATACCACCAAGCAATTAACTCAGTTCTGACACACTGTACCTGGAGTTAGAATGTATTCTCACAGGTTAAAGGCTCAGCCCCACAAAACTTCCTCCCCTTCCCACACCAAGTTCAGAGGCCAGTCACTTGCCCAGGCTGTCACCTTTGCTTCTGACCAACTGGTTTGTAGATTGGGGATTCCCATGACACCCCTTCCTTGGGATTGATTAATTTGCTCTAGCTCACAGAGCTCAGAGAAACATTTTACTTACTGGATGTTTAGTTTATTATAAAAGGAAAAATCTCAGGAACAGTCAAGTGGAGAGAGGCATAGGGCAAAGTATGTGGGAAGGAGCATGGAGCTTTCATGTTCTCTCTAGGCATACCACCTTCCCTGATGTCCATCCCTGCCTTCACCAACTGGGAAGCTCTCTGAAGCCAGCACTTTTTGAATTTCTATGTAATATCTATGAAATATGTAGTTTAATTTCATGGCCACAATTTATTAAATTACTGACCATTGGTGATTGAAATTAATCTCCAGCCTCTTTCCCTTGCCTAGAGTTCAGGGGATGGGACTGAAGGTTCCACCTCTGTAATTACAATTGGCTGCCCTGGCAACCAGCCTCCATCCTTATATCACCTTGGGGCTTTCCAAAAGTAATCCCAGTCTTATAAGGAAAGATGCCTTTATAACTCTAAGCAGTTAGGAATTTTCAAGGGTTTTAGGAGCTGTGCTAGAAAAGGGGTCTAAAACCAAACATAATTTCTTACTGTATCACAATATTACACTCATTAAAATTTTTGGAGGCATCTACCTAGCTGTACTTTTGCAGTTAATCCTCTTAATGAGGTCATTTGTATTGGATTTTTAAAAAGTGCTGTGTGTTTAAAATTTGTAGCCAAGAGTACATCTTTTCTGTCTCTTGAAAATGAGATAAATATTATGTCCAATTAGATTTTGAGTAAGGGAAATGTACAGTTTGCAAAAAAGTTTTGGTCTAGAATACCTACATTCTCATTGCATCTTTTGGATCAAATATTAGGTCTACTGAGAGTGGAAGAGCACAAAAAATTACAAATGTTCTTAGGACTCACATCAAGAATATATAAATCTCCATGTTGACCTCTAGTGTGAGCAAAGAGAATTCAATTTTAAATGCCAGTTTTCAGCACTAACAACCATATAATCTGGGACAAGTCAAACAGCTTCTTAAAGTCATCTTCAGCTAACAATAACCCCACATAGTTGTTGTAAACATCATGTGAGAAAAATCTCTGTGGATATGTTTTGGAAACTGTAAAATACTATATACTTTCTTATTTAAAAAGTTTTTCATTGGACAGGTGAATCAGAATAGAAGGCACATTTGGAAGATTTTAAATTGTGAAGAAAGAAAAAAACATTTATTGAGTGTATAGTGTATTGATAACACTCTATGTCTATTCATTAAATCTTTTCTACAACTGTGAATTGAATATCAGTTTTACCCCCATTATTAGGTAAAAAAATTCAGAGATTATAATTTACCCCAAATTTACATTTCTTATAAATTTCAGACTTGAAATTTGAAATGTATTCTATTTTATTTCTTTTTATTACAATTCCAGCTAGCATAAATTACAATGTATAGTCTTAGTAATGTCGGTAGTTCAAAAACTACAATTTTTTTCTCTGAATTCCAGTATTCTATCACTAGAATGTAACAGTGAACTTGAGAGTTATGGTCCCATCCTTTATGAAACTTATGAAACTTAGTCTAGCAGGAACTATATAGCATATTTGGCCATGGGAAAGACACAGAATTTTGAATATTTAGCCTTCATTTAGTATAGTCTGAGAAGTCAAAGTAAACTTGGATTTTAGGCTTCATCCATTTAATAAAGGGCAAGAACCTTGTCATAATACATATAACTTATAGACTGCCTTTCAGTTTTTAACTCAAACTTTATCAGCAGATATTTTAAGGAACAGCAATTGTTAACCTAAAAGCAAAAGGTGAAAATGAGAGGCAACAAGAGTTTATTTGAGAGCCAAAGAATAGGTATTTGGGGAGTACTCACTCAGGCAGAAACTCAATGTTCCAATTAGGCAGTGACGGCAAGTTTTTTATAAGAAAGGAGAAGGGGATAATTACATGAATAGAAGGAAGGAGTATCTATAGGTGTTGATAAATAAGGAAAGGAATTTCTAAAATGTGCAAATAAGCTGAGTTATGCTTTAGCGATACATGATGATGGTAATTTTGAAGGATGTCTTTAAGTTTTAGTCCAGTAGTCAGAATGTCTGCCTTCCTGTTAGCTTGGCAAACAGTTGTTTAGAATACAGTGTTGGTTGGCCCAGTCCAAAGGTTATTTTGCCCAGTTCAAATATTTCGAGGATTTGAGGATTAGGATGTGCAGGGTAGTTCCTCTACACCAGTAGCCCTGACTCCATTTTGCAGTGGCTCCATTTACATTATTTTTCAGTCAGTGTTAGACTCAAAAAATTAATAGACCTTGGAGACCACTTAATGTTCCTCAGTTGTTCTCTTTAGTGTATTTCATCTATAAGCCTACCTGAAACTTTCTTAAATATCCTGACATTTTTAGTCTGAAGAGCCAGGTCTTTTGGTAGTATATTCCATATATTTCTTATCTACCCTATAAATATTTGAGGGATAATGGGAATAGGAAGATAAGACCCGAGAGGTTAAAAGAATAAGGCATTGGAACATTTTAATGTAAGTTGAAGGACAGGATTTGGCATTTATATCAGAAACGTTGCCTGAAGTATGTCTCTACATCATTTTATACTATTTATAAAACCTTCAATGCATGGACTCAGGAACCAAGCTGAAATATACAAGAAAATGTATAAGAGGATTTCTGAAATCCTCTATGACAGGTTTGAGAATGGTTGCATAAGTTAGCATTTTCCCCCTGTTCCTATTGGAAACCATAGCAAGGAAAACAACAACAAAAATTTAAATTTCCTTACACTACATTTTTTGTAAAATTGGAAGCCATATATAATTTGCAGACTTCAGAGTACATGTTGAGATAGCAAAAAGGACTTTAGCCTCTTGAGTCAACCCCGTGCACACAGTTTGCCATGTGTGAGCCAGAAATTGTCCCTGCTCTCTCTTTACTTTCGAGATGCCTGAGGAAGTGCACCATGGTGAGGAGGAGGTGGAGACTTTTGCCTTCCAGGCAGAAATTGCCCAACTCATGTCTCTCATCATCAATATCCTCTACTCTAACAAGGAAATTTCCCTTCAGGAGTTGATCAGTAATGCTTCTGATGCCTTGGACAAGATATGCTATGAGAGCCTGACTGATCCTTCCAAGTTGGACAGTGGTAGGAAACTGAAAATTGACATCATCCCTAATCCCCAGGAATGCACTTTGGCTCTGGTAGACACAAGTCTGGCATGACCAAAGCTGATCTTGTAAAAATCTAAGAACCATTGCCAAGTCTGGTACAAAAGCATTTATGGAGGCTCTTTAGGCTGGTGCAGACATCTCCATGATTGGACAATTTGGTGTTGGCCTTTATTTTGCCTGCCTGGTGGCAGAGAAAGTAGTAGTGATCACAAAGCACAGTGATAATGAGCAGCGTGCCTGGGAGTCTCTTGCTGGGGGTTCCTTCATTGTGTGAGCTGACCATGGTGAGAGCCCATTGGCTGGGGCACCAAAGTGATCCTTCACCTTAAAGAAGACCAGACAGAGTACTTAGAAAAGAGGCAGGTCAAAGAAGTGGTGAAGAAGCACTCACAGTTCATAGGTTATCCCATTACCCTTTATTTGGAGAAGGAATGAGAGAAAGAAATCAGTGATGATGAAACAGAGGAAGAGAAGGGGTAGAAAGAAGAAGAAAATAAAGATGATGAGGGGAAACCCAAGATTGAAGATGTAGGCTCAGATGAAGAAGATGATAGTACTAAGGATAAGAAAAAGAAAAAGAAGATTAAGGAGAAATATATTCCGAAGAACTGAACAAGACCAAGGCCATTTGGACCAGAAACCCTGATGACATCACCCAGGAGGAGTATGGAGAGTTCTGTAAGAGCCTTACCAATGATTGGGAAGACCACTTGGTAGTCAAGCACTTCCCTGTAGAAGGTCAGTTGAAATTCAGGGCATTGCTATTCATTCCCTGTTGGGTTCCTTTTGACCTCTTTGAGAACAAGAAGAAGAAGAAGAAGAACATCAAACTGTATGTCCACCATGTGCTCATCATGGACAGCTGTGATGAATTGATATCAGAGTACCTCAACTTCATCCACAGTTGACTCTGAGGACCTGCCCCTGAACATCTCCTGAGAAATGCTCCAGCAGAGCAAAATCTTGAAGGTCATCTGTAAAAACATTGTTAAGAAGTACCTTGAGCTCTTCCCTGAGCTGGTGGAAGACAAGGAGAACTGTAAGAAATTCTATGAGGCGTTTTCTAAAGCTTAGAATCCATGAGGACTCAACTAATTGGTGACGCCTTTCTGAGCTTCTGCACTATCACACTTCCCAGTCTGGGGATGAAATGACTTCTCTTTTGGAGTATGTCTCTTGCATGAAGGAGACCCAGAAGTCCATCTGTTACATCACTGGTGAGAGCAAAGAGCAAGTTGCCAACTCTGCTTTTGTGGAGCGAGTACAGAAGTGGGGCTTTGAGGTGGTATGTATGAGGGAGCCTATTGATGAGTACTGCGTACAGCAGCTCAAGGAGTTTGATGGGAAAAGCTTGGTCTCAGTTACCAAGGAGGGCCTGGAGCTACCTGAGAATGAAGAGGAGAAGAAAATAGAAGAGAAAAGCCAAGTTTGAGAATCTCTGCAAATTCATGAAAGAGATCTTGGATAAGAAGGTTGAGAAGGTGACAATCTCCAATAGGCTTGTGTCTTCATCCTGCTGTATTGTGACTAGCACTTACTGCTGGACAGCTAATATGGAGCGTATCATGAAAGACCAGGCACCTCATGATAACTCTACAATGGGCTACATGATGGCCAAAAAGCATCTGGAGATTAACCCTGACAACCTCATTGTAGAAACTCTATGGCAGAAGGCAGAGGCAGACAAGAATGACAAGGCTGTCAAGGACCTTGTGGTGTTGCTGTTTGAAACTGCACTGTTCTCTTCTGGCTTCTCACTTGAGGATCCCCAGACTCACTCCAACCACATCTATCGCGTGATCAAGCTTAGGCCTAGGGATTGATGAAAATGAAGTGACAGCAGAAGAACCCAGTGCACCAGAACATTGTCCCAATGGGCCCAGAACCAATACAACCAGTGGTGGGCTTCAAATCTTACCAGAGCTTGACCCATCTAGCCACACAAATGGCACAGCCAAAGGGGGACTCTGGTTGGCAACAGACCTTCTGGGAACAACTCTGCCGTGGATGGCAGCCTCTGAACTGTGACTCATGCACAGTGATGGAAGGCTCTCCTTGTAGTCAGCCAGTCTAAGGGTTAACTGCACCCAGGAACAGGCCAACAAAATTCAAGCTTCAACTACAACAGAAAGGGATATATAACCCAGCCATACACACACAAAAATATATCTGAAGCATCTAGTTCATGTGATAAAGATTGTGCCACTGAGATCCACAGGCACCTGCATCAGAAAGCCCTCATAACAAGTAGATCTCCTAATACACATATAAACACAAAAAGGCAGAGAAGATGGGAAGACCAGGAAATATGTCCCAAATGAAAGAACCAGAGAAATCCCTGAAAGAGAATTAAATGGAATGGAAGAAACCAAGATAAAAGATGCAGAGTTTGAAACAATGGTTATAAGGATGCTCAAGGACTTTAGGGGAAGAATGGATGATCTCAGTGAGAACTTAAAGAGATAGTAAGCATTAAAAAGGACATAGAAACCATAAAAAAGAACTAGTCAGAAGTGAAGATTACAATATCTGAAATGAAAAACACACTAGAATGAATCAACAACAGATTAGAGGAAGCAGAGGATCGAATCACTGATTTAGAGGACAAGGTAACAGAAAGCACCCAAGCAGAGCAACAAAAGGAAAAGAAAATTTTTAAAAAAAAAGAGAAATCTAAGGGACCTCTGGGACAACATCAAGCCTAACATCCACATCATAGGGGTACCTGAAGGAGAAGTGAGTGAACAAGCGATCTAGAACATGTTTGAAGAAATAATGGCTGAAAATTCCCCTAATATGATGAAGAAAAGCATCACACAAGTTCAGGAAGTACAGACAGTCCCTAACGAGATGAACCCACAAAGGCCCATACCAAGACACATCATAATTAAAATGGCAAAGGTAAAAGACAAAGAATCTTAGAAAGAGCAAGAGAAAGACAGTTACCTACAAGGGAGCTCCCATAAAGCTGTCAGATGATTTCTCAACAGAAATACTTTAGACTAGAAGGGTTACCATGAAATATTCAAACTGATGAAAAGCAAGGACCTTCAACAAAGACAACATTAACTAGCAAGAATATCATTTACAATTGAAGGCAAAATAAAGAGCTTCCCAGACAACAGAAGGCTAAAGGAGTTCATTATTACCAAACCAGCATGGCAAGAAATGTTAAAGTGCCTTTTTCAGAAGAAAGAACATATAGAGAGGAACATAGGTATAAAGAATAAAATGGCAATAAATAAGTACCTATCAGTAATAACTTTAAATGTAAATGAATTAAATGCTCCAATATAAAGCCATAGGGTGGCTGAATGGGTAGTTAAGTCATCCTTGATGGATGACTTAGGAGCACATGTGCTCACCCAGTGTGTGTTGTAAGAATTCAGAAGAGGAACAAATGGCTTGAAAATGTGTAATAGAGGACAGTGGACTTGAAGTAGTTTTTGAGGATAGGCAGAAGGAATAGGAAAATCATTTCGGGTTGTGGTAAGGGAATAATCTAAAACGTGGGGAATTCCAAGGCTTGTTTTAAGGATCAGAAGGTCAGTTTGACAGGAGCAGATGATTCAGAAAGATGAGTAATCTGAAAAGTTTAGGTAAAAGTCAGATATTTGAGATGCTTGGAATACCAGGATTAGGATTTGTCTATGAACAATGCCATTTTACTGCAGGTTTATAAGCAAAGGGTGAATATGAACTGAGCACATCTAAGGTACAGTTGGTAATACCACCTACCTCACTAAAATACTGAAGCCTATCCAGCCTTTTAATTTGTTTAAAAAATTCATTTATTGGCACATTTAAAAATCAAATCAACTTTCATTTTACTGTGTTTCACAAAGAACTTGTGTAGCCATAACCAAATTATACTAAAGTGAAGGAATGCTAAAATAGAAATAGAAACAAATTACCAATACCAGAGAAAAATAAGTAATGGTGAACATTTAATATCAGTAAATAAAATAAAAAATATAGACTCTTAAAGACCTGTAATAATTTGTGTTAAGCTTGAAATTTAGGTGTAAACTATTATAGAAGAAGAGTTAATTAATTTTGTCATGAGAGAAGAGGAAAGATATTAATTTGTTTAAAGCACAGTGTCACTACCAATAGATTTTAAGGGAAATTTCTTTCGAAGTTTTTCATATAACAATGTCCTTAAGTAACATTTTTGCAAATGTTTAGGAGCATCATTTGTTGCTTTTAGTGTCCTTGAATAATAGTCAAAGGCGTAATATTAAAATTCAGCTTAATAGAGAATATTCTGTGTCAGCATTTTTCTCTATTTTTAATTTTCACTGCATAGAGTATTAAATCCAGATTTATGATCAAAATATTAATAAAATTAGCATTAAATACATTAAAAAGTTTACATATGCACCAGAATACCAAAACATATACCCATGGCATTTACAATTATTTCATCTTAATCATAAACATGAATAATTTAATATTAGCAAAGTTGGTAGAAGATGCATATACTGGGTAAAGTAATATCTTAAACCTGGGATGGTGCATTGTTGAAGTTGTTTTCATTCACACTTTGACCTTGTGAAAAAAAAGCCCACAATATGTTGCCAGTATTATATGTTATTTTATATTGTAAACTGTCAGTTCTAGATAATTTAATAGAGGCTCACCATCTCTTTTAATGTTTTGCTTACCATATTGTGAAGTTAAGACACTGAGAATGTATTTGATGTTCTAAAATCTCCAGACTAATGGAGACAACTGTGCTTGAATGACAATAAAAATAAATAAATAAATAAATAAAATAAAATAAAATAAAATAAATCAAATCTCCAGACTAAAATAGTGAAATCTAGAAAGCAAGAAAAATCGTTACCCAGGAAAAGAGAAAGGCATTCTGACACAAAATACTCTTAATGTTGGTACTTATACATTCAAGCAGGAGAAATGTGGTAAGGTGGGGAGAGAAGAGGTGATGAGGTGTGAGGAGAGTTAATGAGAACTGTGATTAAGAGAGAAGGTACCTGTTTTACCTCCCTGCTGAATTTAGTCTCTTTAGTCACAGAGCTCCTCTTTCCTATACCTACTCTCCTCCCTCTGCTCCTCAGTCTGCAACCCACAAACGCTTCTGAGGTAGAAAAGACAGCAAACTCAAAAATATTAACAACCTCAACTAAAACAAAAGTGAACTAAGCAAACAACTAGACCAGGAGCAGGAACACAGAAATGGAGATCACATGGAGGGTTTGCAACAGGGGAGTGGGAGGAGGAGAGAAGGAGAAAAGGTACAGAGAATAAGTAGCATTGATGGTGGTAGGTAGAAAATAGACAGGGGAAGGGCAAGAATAGTGTGTGGGAAAGGTAGAAGATAAAGAACTTATGACACATGGACATGAACTAAAGGGGGGAGTGTGGGTGGGAGGGGGTGTGAAGGGTGAGGGGAATGATGGGGGAGAAATGGGACAACTGTAATAGCATAATCAATAAAATATAATTAAAAAACACTTCTGGTGATGATGTGTAATTTCTATTTTCATTATTACTCAACTTTATTTAATATGGATGTTCATAAAATATTCCTTAAAAGTGTCCTCTTCCTGTGGGCTCCCATTGAACTTTGCAGTAATATAGTACTTTATCGGTCTGCTATTATTGTTAGTTTTCTGTGTCTGACATTCCCATTAGATAATAAACTCCTTGAGAATAGTAAGGATATTTTTCTCATTTTTACATATCTCATAACGTCTAATCTATAATTCAGTAAATATTTGCTGTTACTTTTGAGAAGATCTGGACATTTAATAAATGCTTTATATATTTGAAAAAATGTGATAACGAAGACTTTAATATTTTTTAGAACAATGTAGAAATTTTAGCTTTTAATGTTTCCAGAGCATGGTTTAGATTTATGAATGAGATCCCTTTAGCAATAAGACATATTTGTTTCAGTTCCAAGTGTACAATAATTTATTTTTTTAATTTTGATTTTCTTTTATTATTTTATGTGAGAAATTAGTGTTTCATATAGTTATCATACTCCTACAAACTCCATAAAATTTTTAAGTACAGATTGAAAATATTTTTGGTGCACTCTTATTCAGCTTATCTATATTTTATACTACTGGGAACTATATTTGATTGATTTTGTAAAATTCGTTTGATACCTTGACAAGATTGCTCTCTGATATTAACTTTAAGGTGATGAAGCCATCTTATGTAATATTTAATATTCCTTATTTATTTGTAAAGTACTGCCCTGTATTAAACCATTTCAAGAGTGAAAATGAAACAAGAACAGAACAGGCGTTGTTTACTTGTTTTCACTTTTTGAAAGAACCATTTATTTTTCATGACCATATTAACTAAATTAGTGTTGACCTTCTGCTATGTTGTCCTTGAAGGGAACAACTGAATTATGCCACAAAGATTTGTCCCACGTCCTACTTTACATAGACTAAATTTGCATGCTAAGAATTTTAGTGATAATGAAATTACAGGATTTAAATGAGAAAGATCAAGGACATTAAAAAGGTATCTTCCAGGGATTTTTTTAAAAATGGAAAACCTCTTTCACATATAAGTTTTACAGAAAATGAAACTTTAAGTTCTTTCTTGTTATTTAGGTAACAAATGATGTACGCTAAAACTAGACCAAAGACGAAGTCATATAACAGAAATACCCGTACAGAGAAAGTATAATCTTGTGGATATCCTTGAACCTTGATTAATGACTATTTAATGAGAAATAAAACCAAGGTCAGCAGCGATCTATTGTTAGAACTTTTGTATGTCTCTTAATAATAAAGGACCCTTGTGGTTCAGTCATGGCTCTCACTGTTGTATGGTCTCACCATTCAAGATATTTTCTAATGGTGGACTCAAGAGGTGTGATTTTACCAATACTTTCTAGTAATGCTGTGTTCTCTTTTACATGATAAATCTATATCTTTTTTGTCCCTAGAATTACTTTATTTGGAGACAGTTTTTTAATGTCCATAATACTGAACTGTGAGTAGAGCTTTTTTAAACTTCTCTAGAAATTTTAACTTTTAAAAAACTCCTTCACTCCTACTGAATGTGCAGTTTCTAGAAGGTAACCAGTATTCATATGAAATACATAGGTCAAAATTTTGTAGGAATTCATAAGTTGTAAGCATTCTCTGTCTCTTTAGTTGACATTCAATAAATATATATTGAGTGCCTATTATATAATAGAAACTATGTTCAGTACTAAAGCTACAGTGATGACTATGATAATCTTTGTCTCAAAAGAAATTAGAGTCTGTTTGGCAAAACAGACAGGTCAATAGCAATTCTGATCAAGGAGATAAACCCTATCCTAGATGAAATTTTTGGTGTTTTAGAGGACATAAGCAAGGCCTGTTACCTGGACAGTTCAGGGAACGCTTCCAAGAGTTGTGAAGGATTACTGGGGTATACTGGTGAAGGGCCCGAGAGAGCACAGTGTTTCAGAAAAGGAGCTGCATCTGATCTTGGGATGAGAAATTCTGTGGTGCATGTGAGGGATTTAAGGATTGCAGTCTGTAATGGAGAATATACTAGTAGGCAGGGGAAGTGGGGGGAAGGGTTGTGACAGGCAGAATAATGACCTCCCAAATGTGTCTGCTCCCCACCCTCCAGAACCTATGGATGTGTTCTATTACATAGCAAAAGTTACTTTTCAGATGTGATTATGTTAAGGATCTAGAGATGGAAAGATTATCCTGGGTTATCCAGGTGGACTCAACATAATCACCAGGATCCTTATAAGGGAAAGAGGGAAGGGGAAGTGTCAGAGACTGACAAGGAAATGTAAATATAGATGTATTAGCTGGAGTTGTTGCTGGTGGAAGTAGGGCTTGTTCACGGGATCATGAGAAAATCATTTCACAGACCTACACATGGAAGACTGTGGTATGGCAAGACTGGTTTGGGTGGAAATAGAAAACTGCCCCTGTGTCATCTCTGTCAGTCCTGTCATGGAAGAAGTCCAACTGTGTCTTCTGCAAGGCCAAAACAAAGGCCAGTGTCCAGATTCTGTTTCATTGTTTCGGTATTGTCAGTCTCCATCCAGTTAGCTTAGCACTGTTCCTGGCTTTGCTGCTGTACCCAGGCTCCTCCCTGGAGCCTACATTTGGAGTCCACACTGCTGCTGGCTGCACAGCTACATGGCTGCCTGGCTGCTAGACCTATGTGGTCACTATGGAGAGAATACCCAAACAAACAAGGCACGCACGGGTTACCAAGTGAGAGAGAGCTCTTTTTTCCTCTGGAATCATGTTATCTTGGGCATGGGGAGGATCAGGTGCTTTTTCAAAATAACCAATAAACTTCCCAAACTTTTGTGGGCTTCTGATGGGTTCAGCTTTCACCAATCTACTACTTTAGCGCTCCTACTGCACAAGTGCTTACCTCCCCCTTTATCATTCTCTCCCTTCCACCAGTGATCTGTGGGGAACAGACCATCAGTTTCCTTGGGAGTGTGTGAAGCTATAATTTTCTGGAGAAGCAAGCAGGGTTATGGCCCTCCAGTTTTATTATGCTTAGTAATGTCTGATCCTTTGCTCCTCCCTTTATTAATATCTAGCTAACTACCTGTGCTAACAGAGTCATTTGGGTGGGGGGTGGGGGGAGAGCCAAGGAAGGCAGGCAGCCTCCCACTACAGACTGGAAAAGGCAAAGAATGGCTCCTCCCCTAAAGCTTCCAGAAGGAAGTTACCTCTGCAAAAACCTTGATTTTAGCCCTATGATACCTATTTTGAAGTTCTAAGGTCCAGAATTGTAAAATAATAAATTTGTGTTGCTTTAAGCTATTAATTTTGTGATAATTTTTAAATAGCAGCAATAGAAAACCAATACAGGGGGTGAGATTGGGAAGTTAAAAGGTGCCAAGTAGTAACTACTTCATGCTAAAGGATTTGGTCTTTGTGTAGGAAAAATAGGAAGCCTTGAATAGTTTTATCATGGGATAAGTCATGGTAAGATTTGTACTTTATAAAGTCCATTACGGCTTCATTGCAGAAACCAACTACTAAGCTAGTAACAGGTGAGAGATGAAAGTGGCAATGAATGTAAAGAGTCAGATTTGAGATATAAAGAATGATTATTTGTGGAGGCATTGATGGTTGGGTGAAATTGCAATTAATTAGTTATTTGTGAAAGTCAATGAGCCTTGTCAAATAATGTGGTAGGTGAGAAGGGTTTTTAGGATTCCTTTCAGGTTTATAATTTGAGCAATTAGGTGATGATGTCATAGACTGAAATCTAGCCAAAACTAGGTTTAGGAGGAAATTTGGGGCATGTTGAATATGAAGTATATGTGACACTTCCAATAGATTGTTTTGTAAGGGTTACAGATATACAGAGTATGGCACAAATAACGCTCCTTTTTTATTGCAAATTTTTTTATCGACAAAACAAGAAGCATGTAATTCTGTAACATAGCATATTACATTCAAGCATACCATACAAATTTTGGGTGAAATGTTCAAATTAAAGCTATAAATTATTACACCCATGTTATTACCCTACCAACCATACTTCAAGCAGGCCTTACTTCTGCCGAACCCTGTATATATTGGGATAGCCAAAAAATTTGCTTGTTTTTTTCTGTAAGGTTTCTTCAGTAGCGCTTAGTTTTCTTTCACTTCATTAGAAACATTTTTGTTACATTGTATTGTGACAGCTGTCATATCAGCATGCATTTTTAAAAAACTTACCAAATTGGTAAATTTTTGTGTAGCCATTTTAATATTGAAGATGGAAGGAAATAAACAACATTTTTGGCATATTATGCTTTATTATTTCAAGAAAGGTAAAAATGCAACTGAAACACAAAAGAAAAAGATTCGTGCAGTATATGGAGAAGGTGCTGTGACTGATCGAATGTATCAGAAGTGTTTTGTGAAGTTTAGTGCTGGAGATTTCTTGCTAGACAATGCTCTGTGGTCAGGAAGACCAGTTGAAGTTGATAGCAATCAAATCAAGACATTAATTGGGAAAAATCAGTGTTATACCACGTGGGAGACAGCCGACATACTTAAACTATCCAAATCAGTACAGTTATTAGTGGAAATGAAAAATGTGTCTTTTATTTTATGGAAAAAACTAAATGGACTTTTTGGACCCAATACTTGGGAGTCACTAACATGTAGGGAAAAATACTTAGAAAAAAAGCTTATTGTAGATGAGAAAATATTTAGTGTAAGAAGAGGGCCTTGGACAGAGCCCAGGATTGGAGAAAGAAGAGAGACTCCGGTGGTTTTTTTCACCCATTCCTTCCTCTCTACTCCTGTTGTCTTTTTATCCATACAGATTTTTGTCACTTTAAGCCTGTATATTGCTGACAACTCACATACCTGTCTTTCCTCCAGGATCTTTCCTTCCTCTTATCACTAGATTTATCTTTCTATAGTAACATTTTATCATATCAAGTTCCTATTTTAAAAACCTAAGGTACTTTTAAATTTTTTTACTTTGTGAATCAATACAAACTCCTTAATATATTGAGGATTTTTTCAAATCCGATCCTAGTTCATCTGCCCAGTTTAGCCCCTTAATCCTTATCTTTGTTTTCCCCCTTTCCCTGTTATCCTGTTACCTGTTAGGTATCCTGTTAGAATACATATAAGCTTAGAAGCATATAGAACCTCAAACTAAACATATAAAAACAGGAGCTCATTAACATTGATTCATTTATTAATTCCCCCACTGGCCCTGTTTCTCAACCTTAGTCTTTGTTAATACCATCCATTCTGGCACGCAAGCTATAAAAAATACTTGGAACATTTATATACTTCTCATTTTTCGTTATCCTTCACAGTTAATTAGACATGAATTTCTGAAACTTTTATCTCATAAATGGCTTTCGAGTTTTTTATCTCCTTTACTTCCCCTTGCTGCTGTTACCTTTGCTGAGGCTTTCATTGATATATGGCTGAGACTCTTGTGAAGAGGCTTGTTTCTCATGCTTACCAATCCTGTGCCCTGCTCCTATGTTTAGTGTTTGGAACATCTAAACTAATTAACTGCTCATGTCATGTGAATGCTTTAGATATTCTTATGAATCAGCATTTCCCATTGGTCAGGTTGAAACCCCTAGCATACAAGGATCGTTTATGATGATCTTCTCTTTTTAGCCTTTAAGGTGTTTCTTCAGCCTGTCCTTCACATGTTTAAAGTTGCAACGTATTAAAATCCCTTGAACTTCTCAGAATGTGATCTGCTGTTTCATAAGTTTCTATCTTTGTAATGCTGCTCTCTTTTCCTGGAATATATTTTGAGCATCATTTCCTGTGTAAAGTGTTTTTTAACCCCATCAGTTCAAATTAGTTCCCCCCCCTCCCTTGTACTTGCATAAAATTCTGTTCTAGCCCTGATTATACACTTATTTTTTGTATTAGAGTTATTTTATTTTATATAGTTTGAGTTGTGGATTTGTGAAGTCAATGACTGTGTTAATCCACTTGTGTGTTTCTTCACCGTGGTTTACAGTGGCATACAAAAGGTGCTCAATAAATATGAGCTGAAAGAATATTTTAAGAGCATAGGATGATGTGAACTCATAGATGCAACTGTGTATAAGAAGTCCGAAAACAATCTATGCCTTAATAGGAATTTTATAATTAATAAAACATAGGTGATATTCTGGTCCTTCTTCAATGCGTGGAATAGCAGTAGGTGCCTTAGACTATAATTTTAGGAGCCATCTTCAAGGAAAAGCCAATGAAATTAGAAAAAAGATCCAGATTAGTAGAATTATAGGGATTACTAATTTGTAAATGTTATGTAACCACAAATAGTTAAGGAAACAAAATCTTAAATAAACTACCTAAACCTACATCTAAAATAACTAGAGGAACAACAAAGCTCAGAGGAGTAGAAGGAAGGAAATAATCAAAATCAGAGCAGAATAAATGATATAGAGACTTAAAAAAAATTCAAAGAATCAATGAATCCAGGAGTTGGTTCTTAGATAAGATAAACAAAATTGACAAACCTTTAATCAGACTCATCAAAAAAAAGAGAGCGCACTGAAATAAATCAGAAATGAAAGAGGAGAAACAACAACTGATACCACAGAAATAAATACAAAGGATTGTAAGAAATTACTAGGAACAACTATATGCCAAGAAATTGGACAAACTGGGGGAAATGGATAAATTTCTAAAAACATACAATCTTCCAAAACTGAATCAAGAAGAAGTAGAAAGGTTGAATAAACTGATAACAACTAGTGATACCAAAGTAGTAATGAAAAAGCTCTTGGCACACAGAAGCCTTGTCCGAGTGGCTTCACTGGTGAACTTTATCAAACATTCAAAGAAGAACACCTGTTGTTCTCAAACTATTCCAGAAAAATCAAGAAGAGAGAAGACTCCCAAACTCTTTTTATGAGACCAGTATTATTCTAATTGCAAAAACAGGTAAAAAATACAACAAAGAAAGAAAATTATAAGCTAATATCTCTGATGAACATAGATGCTAAAACCCTCAATAAAATATTGGCAATCCGGATCCAATAATACATTAAAAAGATCATACACCATGATTAAGTGGGATTTATCCCAGGGATGCAAAGATGGTACAATATTCACAAATCAATAAATGTAATACATCACATAAACAAAATAAAGGACAGAAACTATGTGATCATACCAATAGATTCAGAAAAAGCATTTGATAAAATCCAGCAATTATTTATGATAATAACACTTAGCAAAGTGGAAATAGAGAAAGCATACCTCAACATAATAAAGGCCATATATGAGAAACCTACAGCCAACATCATACTCAATGGGCAGAAACTAAAAGCTTTTCCCTTAAGATCTAGAATAAGACAAGGGTGTCCGCTTTCACCACTCTTATTCAGTGTAGTGCTGGAGGTCCTAGCCACCATGATCAGACAAGAAGAAGAAATAAAAGGCATATATTTTGGAAAAGAGGAAGTAAAACTGTCATTATTTGTAGATGACATGATTGTGTACATAGAAAACCCTATAGGCTCACCAAAAAACTACTAGACCTAACAAGTGACTGGCAAAATAGTAGGACACAAAGTCAATATTCAGAAATTGAAGGCATTTTTGTACACCAACAATGAAATATCAGAAAGAGAAACTGGGGGAAAAATTCCATTTACTATAGCAACAAGAAAAATAAAGTACCTAGGAATGAACTTAATCAAGGAGGTGCCCCAACTGGTGTGGCTCAGTGGATTGAGCACCAGCCTGCAAACCAAAGGGTCACCAGTTCAATTCTCAGTCAGGGCACATGTCTGGGTTTCAGGCCAGTTGGGTGCCTGCAAGGGGCAACCACACATTAATGTTTCTCTCCCTCTCTTTCTCCCTCCTTTCCCTCTCTAAAAATAAATAAATAAAACCTTTTAAAAAACCAAGGAAGTAAAAAACTAGTACCTGGAAAACTACAGAATACTGAAGAAAGAAATTAAGGAAGATACAAATAAATGGAAGCGTATACCATATTGATGGATTGGAAGAATTAACATCATCAAAATGTCCATACTACCCACAGTAATCTATAGATTCAACACAATTCTTACTAAAATACCAACAGCATATTTCACAGACTTGAATATTTCAAAAATTTGTATGGAATAAAAAACAACCCCAAATAGCTTCAGCAATCTTGAGAAAGAAGGACAAAGTAGGAAGGATCATAGTATCTGATATCAAACTGTATTACAAGGCCAGGGATTATTGTAGATAATTGTGCAAATTTTTAAGCTGGTAACAATGTGAAACTTATTCCTAGTCACCATAGACCTAGTGAATCAAAGAGTTTTCTTAGATATTTAGAAAAGCTCAAATCACTGACTTGTTTGACGGCAAGTAGCATTTCCTTTATTAATCCCTGAGAAATTCTAGTTTCGAGTTGGAGGAAATTAAAGCAATGTTCTTCTCTTTAAGGTTTTTCCTGATTATTTCCCTGGAGCTGAGTGGGCAGGACAGGTTGTTTAGAAGCTGATTCATCTTATATCGCCTCAACCAACTGGATGCTCACTAGATTGTCTTACTTTAGATAATATACTTAATATCTTTGAATCCATTTTTTTCCTGTATCTACTTCACAGTGTTGTTGGAAAGGCAGGGTAGGGAAAGCATTTTATAAACTCCCAAGTACTTTACATATGTCATTTATTATCATATAGTATGTAATGAAATTATGGCTAATTAGGTCAAAAAGTAAAATATCCATAGGCTTGGGAAATATTTTATACATTAAGCTTTGAAGCTTTAAAAATATCAAGATATCTGGATACTAGGTCCTCTTTTTCAAATAGCACAAAACTCCTTGATATCATTTAGGTTCCTGTTACAGAAATTGACCTAGATTTATTAAAGAGATATGCTTTCAATCTGTGACAAAAGACAAGGGAGACACTATATCATGTGTGTGTTCCAGATTGAACTAATGAGTTATACTGAATTCATTCTGAAAATAGAAAAGAAATTAGGTGTATTTTGATTGCAAGCTCTCTCATTTAATAAACTTTAAGAATTCAGAGGAAAAGGGTAAGAAAGTCTTAAGTTATTAAAATGGAAAAGTAGAACAATAACTGAAAAAGAAGACTTTAGAAAGTAAGTGCTTTTAAGTTATAGGATTAGTAAAAAGTGTATTTTACATTTAAGTATTAAGTCAAATCCAAGAGTTCAAGAAATTTTATACAGCATTACTTTGAGTGAAGAGAAAGAAAAATTTAAAAAATTATTTTAAAGAGTGATCCATATTAAAATATCTATTTTCAATTGAAGCATATAATTAACTATGGTATGCAATAATCCTGATCCTGTTAATACTGGATATTATACGCTACTAGTAAAAAATACTGTAGGCCAGTTTTGCTTCATTAACTAAGTGTCCATAAAAGACATTATTTCCTGTTTTGATAAATTCTTGTAATTGTTCTCATTCCTCTATCTAATAGAAAACCAAGGCCAAAGTCCACTTAATACCATTTCTCCAATGCTGTTTCACCTGAAATATATAAAAGTGTGAAACATTATCCCCAGTTCCCTTGTCAAAACTAATGTATTTGAAATTGGTTATTCAGGCCTGCTGGCAAGAACATAAGGTATATTAAGTCATAGAAAAGAAACCATATTTGAGTATTTGACCAATAAAAATGAATTTCCAAATACCCTGCATAAGATGACTATATATATTATTGTTACAAGATTCCCATGTTCCTCAAGTGGTCATTGACCATCTCCAGTGGGTTTAGTGTTATTACTGAATGATTTGAAAGGAGCAAAAGAAACAGGTCAACTCTGGTCTCTGATGCTTTGTTGCACAGATATAACATGCAGCCTAATATAGTCTCTTGTTGTTTGCTCAAGTTTTAGTAAAAATTGAATATATGCTTGTTGGAAAGGCAAAAGAATTACTTACTGAGTGGGGTATTTTAGAGAAAGTTTTCTAGAAAGGATTTGGGTCATCATTTGAAATAAATGCATAGGCTAACCTATTACACTTTATGATTGTGCCAAAGGCTCTAAAAAAATAGCTGAAGTCATTTTTTTAAGTTCGTAATTGAAGTTTAATTTATTTCCATTGTTTACTAACTGCAATATTTAAACATAGTGAAAAATTAGAGCTATAATATTTGTTGGTGGATTGATTTATACCTATCTTGCTTTATTCCAAAAAAGGATTTGGAGATCTTGCAAAGATATATTTTTTAAAAGAACAGACTAAAAATGCCAAAATGATGCAACTGGAGCAAAACTAAAGAAGCATAGTAACTTATTTAATGAGGGTATAATTATTATATAGGGATATTTATCAGCAGTTCCTCTAAGTGGTTGTAGGCCATAAATTTAGTTCTGAGTTTATCAGCAACAAAAGTGGGGGTGGGGGAGGAAAGCTGCTCAGAGCAGCTATGCATAGTTCTGATATCTGAGAAAAACCCTGTTTGAAAGTCTTCACTGAGAAGACCAGCTTTTATTTTATAAACATGTAGGTATACTATAATGCATTGTTCTAAGTGTTTTCCTATTTGAAATCCAGAACAACCCTATGAGGTGGGTGTTTTTATTGTTGTCATCTTATAAGATGAAAATTGAGTCACAGAGTTCAGGAATGTTCTCAAGAACACACAGCTGTAAGTATTGATAGCAGAGCCTGGATTCCAGCCCAAGCATTTTGCCTCCTGCACATTTGCTCCTAACACTATGTATGCTCTGTCACTTCTCCAAGTGTTACAGAGGACAATAATTCTCTCTGTAATAGCTATGCCAAGTTTTTGTGACAGTTTCTCATTACAGCATCAATGATCCTAACTAAGGACCAGTGAAATTGAGTTAGTCTAGGAAATATAAGTACTTTTCCACTTTTTGTTGAGGTCTCCCTCAGATTCACCTCCTAGACCACTGCTTTTCACAAGCGTATACACTGGATTGGTAGCATCAGCATCACCTGGGAACTGCTAGAAATGCAGATTTTTACGGCTTCCTCCAGAGCTACTGAATCAGAAATTCTGAAAGTGGGGCCCAGCTCTCTCACTCTTTTTTAAAATTGATTTTTAGAGAGAGAGAGGGACTTTGATTTGTTTTTTCATTTATTCATTCATTCATTGGTTGATTCTTGTATGTGCCCTGACTAGGGATGGAATCTGCAACTGTGGCATATTGGAACGATGCTCTAACCATCTGAGCTACCTGGTCAGCGCCCCAGCTGTCTATTTTAAAATTCATCTAGGTAATTCTGATACTCCCTAAAGATTGAAAACCACTAATCCGGATAGGGGGAAAGAGTGTTATCCTAAACCTATAAATTCTCTTCATTATCTATCTTTGTAATTTACATAAGGAGAATTTAAAAGGAATTTGGAATAAAAATGCATGTATCCTACTGTTGGCAATAAGAGAAGAAATCACATTTTTCAGAGAACAGACTGGTAATTATTTGAGGTATAAGCAATGACCTCCTTAAATTTTAATCATCTCAAAGCATCCTAATGATCAAGAATCAGTGAAGCAGAAATGTCTATTTTATGGCTTTTTGAGGAAGTAGATGTTCCAAAATTGATTTTTACAGTCTCATCAGAATTTAGAAAGAAAGATATCTAAAAAGATATTCTGCCTGAACATGATTTTTTTGATGAACTATGTATATACTATAATCATTCTGAAGTGATTCTAAGAGAGAAGATGATAATGTTAATCTATTTAAGGATTATAATTTTTAAGTTGTATTTTAGGTTGATCAAGAAACCTAAACTCTAAACATTTCTTCAAAGAAATGTCCCACTTCTAGGCAAAATCAGATATTGCACTATACACTTTAAATTTCCTTCTCAACATTTTTTATAATTATACATTTACTAACATGAGCCTATTTAAGCCTCGTTTCTGCACCCACAAAATGGTGATAATCTTACCTTATCAGTTCTATTATCAAATGACATAACACGTACATAGAAAATTTGTAGTTGTTTCTGTAGTTATTTGTTTAATACTACTAATATACTCTCCCACCACATAGTGATCCCCATGAGGGCAAGGATTGTGTGTATTTTGGGCCATTGTATTCCCTATCACTTAGTAAGTTCTCAGTAAACATTTGTTGAATGAATGAGTTGATGGATTGAATGATTCTAATCTGTACACTATGGAGTATGAACAGGGCCAGAAACAATTTTAGAGATAATTGAGCATCACATTTCTCATTTCTGCAGAAGGAATCACTAGCACAAAATTATAAGATGGCATCTTTGACTAAGATTTATACTTAGATCATGGTGACATAGCATATTCTCCCAGTCTTACCCCTTCCTGCTCCCTCAAAAACCCTATTCTGTTATATACTCTCTGCTACCTCAAAATGTCCTGGTGCTTTTGGTCTAATCAAAGTTGAAATCTGCAGAAAAAGCATTTGATAAGGTACAGCACCCGTTTATGATAAAAACACTCAGCAAAGTGGGAATTGAGGGAGCATTCCTCAACATAATCAAGGCCATATATGAGAGACCCACAGCCAACATTATACTCAACGGGCAAAAGCTAAAATCTTTTCCACTAAGATCAGGAACAAGACAAGGGTGTCCACTTTCACCACTT